>JBBPCS010000883.1:188785-200409 GCA_037974645.1 Hollardia meadi | reverse complement strand
ACTTTTTAACTACGCCAAGGTACAATAATGCTAACCTTAACCTATAATGATGTCATCCTTCATTTTAGGGCATTATTGTTTTTACTCAGTAACGAATTCACCTTGAAATGTAGTGACACAGTGTAGTGTAGTACAATACTTGTTATAATAGGTACTTAAGTAAAAGTACAATTACTGATTTTAAAAAAAATACTCAAAAATGTACAAGTACACAAAAAAACAACTTAATTACTGTAATTTGAGTACATGTAATTCGTTACTTCCACCCCTGTAAATAACTGAAAAGATTTTAACATTCCCACTGGCCTCAGCTGTACTTTGTGTGCGTTTAGTGCTAATTAGCAAATGTTACCATGCTAATACGCAAAACTAAGATGGTGAACATGATATGGTACAGCTTCCAAGAGCTGCTAGCATGGCTGTGGACGTCGCTTCCATGAATCTTCTGCAACAGACTGTCCTGTGTTTATTAGGTTAGTTAGGCGAACTGTGGGCGAAAGCTGAAGCCGATTGACCGCCTTCTTGTACTTTATCCTGTTTTAAAACTCTTTGAATTGTTTTATAAGACAATATTTCAAACTGACTGAACACTTGTCCTCCAGGTGGAGCATAACACAAATAGAGCAGTCATCATTGACCTGGGACTGGCAAAGTTCTTCAAATATGGTCTCAGCTCTGCCATTGACATGGGAAACGAGGCCTACTCAGCCCCAGAGGTGCTGCAGAGGCACAGCCAGAGGGACCAGCGCTCAGACGTGTGGGCTATGGGTAAGATCATCGCTGAGCTCTGTGCCCGGATTCGACTGTACACACCCACCGTCTGTCCCGCCAAGATCAAGGAGACCCTGAAGGATCAGCCATACTGCCAGGCTGTGTGTAGGATGGTGGAGAGCGACCCTTCTCTGAGGGCCTCCATGGGTGGGGTCATAAGTGAGATACGAAGGGCCGGAGGTGCAGGCATTGTCAGCAATACATCCAGGCAAAGAGAGCACCTTAGGCCACCTTCACCTCACACGAAGGCCCGAAGCCAGTCAGCATCACCAGCAAACAGAGGTAGATCTCCAATGAACAGGGATCCATTGCCAATGAACAGGGCTCGATCACCATTTAACAGGGATCCATCACCAATGAAACGGGATGCTTCACCTTTTTACAGGGATCCGTCACCAATGAACAGGGCTCCTTCACCTTTTTACAGGGATCCGTCACCAATGAACAGGGCTCCTTCACCTTTTTACAGGGATCCGTCACCAATGAACAGGGCTCCTTCACCTTTTTACAGGGATCCGTCACCGCTGAAATGGGAGCATTCATCCAAACCAGACATCAAAGTTGTCCCCTCTCAGAGAACAGAGGATGAAAACCAGTTTCTGGTCTCAACAGGCGGAGCTGACCCCACGCAAGATTTTGCAAAAATGAGCTTGTACAAAGAGGCTGCCAAGGATCTGCCCTGCAATCTGCCCACAACGGGGAGGGTAGTGGTGAGGCGCTTTGAGGAGAAAAACGGGGAGGTTGTAACATGGGACCAGACGGAGGTGGTAACTCGTGATGGGAAGATAGTCAAGTACGACGATGTCAAGTTTAATAGCAAGTAAGAGTTTAACAATTTGTTACTTGGAAGATGCTTTATTCTCCTCAAAAAACGACTGTATGTGCTGGTTGAAGGGTTAGTTCACCTAACTTTTTGGGGTCTTCTTAGAAAAGTATGTAAAACGCATTTCCACTGAGCTAAAGAGAAATTGAGATTAAGGTAAAGTAGGAACCTGTTTCCATCACAGATAACATGGACTTGTTACACACATAGAAATACAAGCTTGGACTTTAAGAGGACATCCTAAAATGTCTTTGCTCATGCTGTAACCTGATATTCAGCCAAGTCGTGAATTTGATTGAGCTTCAAGTTTACTTGCCAAAAAGAAATATTTGCATGCATGAACAACTGTTTTTCAGCATCTGAAATAAGACTGTGAACATGGCTCATACATTATGTATGTATATAAATAAATTATGAAAACTCTGTTGCAAATGGAGTGGTACACTTTGTTTCTTTGGGATGCTTATGCTCATATTTATTACACCTTTATTGATTAGATTGTCATTAATTTTTCTAGTAGAAAACATGCTATAGTTGACGGTTATAAACAAAAGTTAATACTTACATATTATAATGCTGACAACATGGGCCAATAGCATGTAACTATAATATAATACTAATGGCTGAACAATGAAAATAAGGTGATATTGCCTCTGGAAAATTTTCTGTCTTGATTGTTTTTTCTCAAACTCATTGAAATATTTCAATTACATTTGGTGTAAAGTTGGGTCATGAGCAAGGAAAGGGACTTTTAGGTGATCCAACCAAAGTCGGATTAAATTTGTAAAGCACTTAACACTTTAGTCCCAAACTGTGACATGTAAAAATATTTTTGTCCTGAATTCTTTGGTTCAGATGAAACTGATTTTCTGTCAATTCTGAATTTTTGGCAAAATGACAAATCCAGTCTTCATTAAACTTAGAACTAAACAGAGTTTTTAACAGTTATGACTCTTGGGCAGTTGTGTATATATTTGTTCAACTAACAAATTTTGAGTATTATGCAACCTTGGCAGATGTATATACTCTAGCTGTTTTACCAACAGCGTGCAGTGACAAGACACTGTAGTGAGGAAGGAGTTTAATTAAGCATTTCTAGGGTAAAAAATGGTTCATGTATAAAACATCACAAAACAGTGAAAACGCCCGTGACAATTTCCAAAAACCCAAGGTGATGTCTTCTTTGACTTACCAGACGTATCAAACAAAATGTTCTTCTATTGACTACAATGTAAAACAAGGAAATGCAGCTAATCCTTACATTTATAATGTATGTTGGAACCAACATTTTTGCCTTAAAAAAATAACGTAAACCTTTAATTTAGTCAACATACAGTATTATTAATCAACTAATGGTTTACGCTGTGGGTGCAGAATTAGTTCCGCCACTGATCACAATTTAGACACACAAAACAAAAGGCACTATTTTTTTATTCTACTGACCCTTGTCAGGAGCTTCAGTTTGTTTTTGTTTAGCGCTGCTGCAGTAATCGGGGTTTTTCCGGGCTCTGAATGGGATTTTGTGGGGTGGGGGAGCATGATCGGACTGTGTACAGTTAGGGCTGGGTGATAGGTGAAAAATATATAATGAAAAATGTTTCATTTTCTTCTTCAACAGTTATTTGATAAATTGTTCTTAAACACACTCAGAGAGGATTTAAATTGCTATTTCATCATTTTGGTGCTGGTGATTTTCCTTTAAGGGGGTGATGAAAATTTTCCTATGCAGGAAAACCCGAGTAGTGAACTGAATCTGGGCCTAAAGCCATCTAGTCATCTGCACCGAGTGCCTTAAAACATCAACACAGCTAACAGCACTGTGCACTCACTGTGCTCAGTAAAAATCTGAATCTCTGCCTTCGCTTGATCTTGGATTTACAACCTGTCTTTGTCACATTGATACAATAGGTCTTAAAACCATTTCACAGCTTACCTCCTCCTTCAACAAATGACATTGTGGAGCTGTTCATTCAGTCTATCTGAACCACAAAGGACGGATGTGTGGTTTCCTCTGCAGAGTGGAGGTGTAAAAAAAAATTTTTTTTAAAGCTACATACTCATATTTCTGCAAAACTGTAAGTGGGTACATTTCAGTACATTTGAGTAACTAACTAGTAAAGGTGAGAGGTAAAGGTTAAAGAGACAAATATGACAGAGATATGACGATGTTTGTGTAATGATAGGAGTTCTGCAGTGCGGGTTTGAACTGCATTGCTTTCTTTTTTGTATGGACAGGACAAAACCTTTTTCATTTTGTAAATTTTGGTCCCATTTGGAGTACAATAGACGATAAAGCAGGGTATGCTTTGGGGCGTGGCTACCTTGTGATTGACATGTTGTACCACTCGGGTTCTCTTGGGTTCGGTAGAGGCTGTAGCAATGCGTATCCTCCCCAGCTCCACCCTCTTGTTCAAACAGCCATTTCTGGCTCCAAAAAAACAAGATGGCGATGGTCGTAATGCCAAACTCGAGGCTTCAAAATAAACCAATAGATGACTTTATTGTGGGTTTACACTTGATCTACAGCTATTGTGAGGGTGTACTTAAGGTGCTTAGGCATAGCCATAGCGTGTTAGCATGCAAACATTTGCTAATTACCACTAAAAGCAAAGTAGCCTACAGCTCATGTTGATGGAAATGTCATTAGTTTTGCAGGTATGGGCAAATGACAAATGACAAATCAACCTGGATGTGGGTAACAAATTTCAGGACAAATGTTAACCTTGTGGTGATGCTAGAGGAAAAGTCAAGAGACCATTAAAGTCATTAGGATTCATCCTCTGGGGACCACCAATATGTATACTACATTTTGTGCCAATCCATCCAGTAGATACAAAAAACTTTGATCTGCTGGGGGCACTAGATAAAACATCAGGTGATCACCATAGTTATTTAAATGTATCCAGAGGGGAATATGAATTTCTTAACCAAATTTCATAGGAATACATCAAATTGTTGTTGAGACTTCATTCAAAATCACAAACGTCATTCCAGTGCTGGCACTAAAGTCAAGGGACCAGCGAGTCAGGCTCTGAACAAGTATTGATTACTTTTGGAACACCTCTATTTGAATGCCAAATAAAACAAGCGGTTTCCCATTAATCTAAACATGTGTATAGTAGTATGTTGAGGAATAATAAAGGAAAACCCAACTGATTTTTATCTTGATACTCTTTTTTTTAAGGAGGCTAGTTATTGTGGTAAAGGCACTACAGGAAAGGTGTACAAAACACACAAAGGACAGTGGATGCAGTGAAGAAGGTTTCTGGAAACTTAATGGCCCATTATGACATGGACAAACTAAAAGAGTATGAAATTTCACTTTCAGTAAAGTAGCCTTGTCAAGTACAGTATTTTTAACTATGGTGGCAACACTGCTGCATAATCACATGGTTGCTAAGTTGTTGGGTCAGTGAAACCACCATTTAATCGCCATGAAATGACAGAGCTCCCTGGTTCATGGTTGACTCGCTGAGGTAAATTACACATGAGTGAGTGCTACTCTGTGAGAATTTGTCACCAGCTTTTCAGGTCAAAGCTACAACAACAGTGCACCCGGACTGATATTACACAGTATAGGCCTTCAGACCGTCATTCACCAGTGGGCAATGGTTAACCCTGCTCACATACAGGATACTATGAGGGGACATGTTTACTGTGATGTGGTCAGTAAGGTGTTGATAGGCAATCCGAGACCAGCATCAGCGCAGTGGGGAAAGAGACATTGCTCGCTTGAGATGTGTTGATATATGCCTCCAAATTTCCATTCACCAGATAATTAACCCCCAGCAGCACAGCCAAGATTAATTATATTAAATTTGGCCATGGGGGGATGAAATATTTGGGTGAAAGTCCTTTGCAGTCAATGAAAGCCTGAAGTCTGGAACACACTTCTTTTTTTTTTAAACGCTGATAACTTGAAATTCATATTGTGTGGGTCTTCAGTTTCTTCAATGGTTCAAAGAGTGACAATAACTGATTATTTATTTATTTATTACTATTTATTTAATGGTTCCCTTTGTTGTGATTCTCACAAAAGTGACATTTCTCAACAACAATATTTTTATCCCATCAAATATGTTACAAAGTGCCATTGCAATACATCAAATCTGTTTTTAATCAGGATCCATTACTTAAGATTCATTTTTATCTGACCTGCATGACTTGCAGACATGCTCGCTCTCAATAAAGTCCATTACATCAGGAGTTATGCTGTAGAGCTCTCTTGTACTGCTTGATTGGAGTGGGGATGACTCAGTTAAATTATGTAAATCAGGCTTTATTTTTATATACATAAATGTATATCTTTAAAAAAACATGAAATTACATTGGAATATTCTACCATATTCAGAAATAACATTATATTACCATAACTTACTAGAGCATGTGTGGCACTGCTGCCGTCATGACATGCAGAAATATGTGGAAAAGGGGTCCTCTGGGATATAGCTGACCAAGCTATTTCCTGATTTATTCGTGATTACAGAAAATCTGACGGTGTTGACAAAATGCCATGTTTTTCCATCTCAGGCATCTGTTAGACACAGGAACCATTTTGTTTAGCCTACGTTGCTAGCTAGTCATGACACTTAAATCATTAAGTGTCATGACTGAAAATGGCTGTGAACCAAACATAAAGGGGTTTTCCTTAGAACTTTGGAATATTAGTATTATTATTGTTAATAATAATATTATTGTTATTAAATCTGGTGAAAATTACTGTTTTGTTGAGCCCAGCACAACCAGACCTCATCAAGCTCAGTGTTGCCAGTCTTGAAAACTCCATGTGGCAACCCATTCAGCTCAGTTAGATTTTAAACTGACCACTCAGTCAATGTTTGGATCATAACATCACTTGCTGTTTATCTGAAGTTTATCCTGAGTAAAAAAAAACAAAAACAATCAACACTAAAAGATGCGTATGGGAAGCAGCAATAACAAGAACAAATAAAAATCGTCCACCATTGCAAACTAAGGTCAAATTTCCAGCAGTTGGTAACTCCAACTTGAAATGCATCATTGGTAGTATAAAACTTGTCTTGGTAGTTAATGTACTATATATAGATTTCCAGGCTGAAAATCTGAGACGAAACCAACAATATTCTAGTCGGTGTTGCATTTATCCAAATGTTGGAAAGGTTCCTTTTAAAGAACAAAGGTTAGTCACTGCGACACATTCACAGAAAGTCTGCGGTGCTCAGCTGAAGCAAAAAAAGAAGTATGCCAACATCTAGCAATTGCAACATTAGCAGAGCAAATTCATAGTATCGGAAACAGTTATTAGCTATCATACCTACTCTAGTCACTAATGAAACATACATGTACCCATCAAGTTACTTGAGGAGAAGAAAAACCATCTCTGCGTCAAGTTGGAGCCATTTAGCAACTTGTAGCTCGTACTTCACATGAATGCGCAGCAACAGAGTCAACACAGAAACTCAGATTACAGATTGAATCATATAAAGATGGACGGCTGTATCTCCACTTGCTCCCACTGTATAAAAATAAAGCCGAAATATCCCGGACACAAGCGCTGCCATCTTGCACTGGCATTTGAAGCCAGAGTCTGCGCAGTAGTGATCAGGCAGTGGAGCCGCAGTATCGAATTCCCGCCCATACACCCACCCGATTCAATTGTGAGCACTGCTCAGCAGTCAATCATGACGTTTCACCTCCTTTTTATAGCATTAAATAACTAATTATAACCAAACTGATCAAAAAAATTCACACTTGAACATACATCAGTGTGATAAGAACTACCTGAAATGACAGAAACCATCAACCAAAAATGTATTTGACCTGTACTTTGAGTTTTAGGTTTGGCCCATGTCCTACCTGATAACATTGAGGGGGAGGGGTTTATGGCCTATACTGCAGCCCACCACCAGGAGGCGATCAAGATGTTTTGGCTACAGATCTTAAGTATGGTGCTTCGTATGCCAAGAAACAGAATCGGTAGTAAACAGAAGATACTCCAGTAGTTAATTATCATGTGTCCTTACATTAAAATATATTGTGGGACAAGATGGTCTGCTTACGTATCCATACCATAGGAAGTCTGAAATGTTCATAAATTGATCTTAGAAAAACTGGCCCTACCTTAAATAACTTATGGTTGTAAGATTCATCATTATCATATAATTATAAATTGATTTACAGATTTTATTTTTCCCTGCACAAGACATTTATTTTGCATACCTTTATGGACACTTTAATAGTCACGTTCTGTCATAAAGTTTACTTTTATGATGCATTAAATGTTCTGTTAAATGTTTTGTTGTGTCATAGAGATGCTATGATTTAGTAGTGGGGTAATAATTAGTGGTGTGATGGTAATGGACCGACTATATTGAGACTCGTTTCTAATATTCTGCCTCCCTAATGTATGTAAGTCAAAAGCATTGAATTTATGTATGACAATGTCACCGAAAACCGAACATTATGAACTATTAGAAACTGTATGTAGAGGAGATATGCTGCTGATCCATGTTCCGCTTTGTTTTACGATACAAAATAAAGGGAGAAAAGAGAAAGTGACAGAATTCCTTTTGAATAATCAGTTTATTAATGAATTTAAGGCCACTCTGAACTGTGCAGAATTCATAAAGAGAGCAGAAATAACTCACAAAGTCACATTGCCCTTATTTGCTTCAGTACTAGCCTGTGGTGACTGCTTTCTATTGCTGCAGAGCTTATCCACATCAGAACGGAATCAAATCAAATATAAAGTAGCTTAAAAATACAAAAACAAAAAAAAACATCAGGTCAAGTGTTACACAGTAAATGTCTCAGACTGAATATTGGAACTTTGGGAATATAAGCTTTTGCACAACCATGAGGAGCACTTCACACAGCAGATGGAACCTTGCATTTAAAGTCACAATAAGACAGTTTCCAGTTCACAACATAGACACTTGAGCATGCTTTATATTTTCTAGGTGAGCACTGATATGTATCATCTCCATGTTGTGCTCAGTACATTCCCCTACCCTTACTAATAGGTTATTTTCCATGCATCTAGTCTTGATATAACGATGCTATTAATGTCCAAGTGCTGAGATACTATTATTGTGTTTGTAAGGCCGTAGGCGTTGAATATGAATTTACATCGAAATAGAGTATATAGTCATCTATTTATAAAAATCACAGGCAACCACTCTCAAAGCTCATCTCGTCCACTCCAGCGCACAAATACCACAATGACAGGAAGATGAAAACAAGTTTCATTACAGCGCTTGAAAAAAAAAAGAAGAAGTCATAAACCATCCTCGCCCCTTTGTTAAAAAAAAAAAAGAAGTTTAATCTGCGGTGCGTAATGAATACGTTGGTTTGAAATTCTTTGAACTCTGAATTGAAAGAGGCTAGATGTAGAAATGATGGGCCTCTCCACACGAAATTTCAGAAGATGTGGAGTATACCGTATACGCGCGCACATTTTTTAATCAATCATCACAACGTTCGATGCAGTCATCTTTGGTTTCAGCCTTGTACACCTGCTAGTACAGCCACACTCACTGCATAAAAGGAACTGGTGTTTTTGTTGTTGTTTTTTCCCCCACATAGAAACAATCAAATTGGTCAGGGTGTAGAGAGGCGAAGAGACGGGGGAGGAGGGTCGACATGCAGTATGCGGGCACTAGTGGAAATGATATGGCAGATGTCTCCACGTTAGCTTCTTCAGTCACATCACAAACAAAGCAGGTCAAACACACACAGTGACAATTCATGAATTTGAATGGGAAAAAAAAAAAGGAGAAAAGAAAAACAAACAGCCTGTTTCCTTATTGGCAAGCCAGCCTATAACTTGTAAATATCGCTACAGATTACTAACATACCTCTGATTTTCAGTCAAATGTCACAAAATGAAAAACCTTGTGTCACCACTATGTCAACTTGAGGACAATGCGTTTAGACATACTGTGGGTTTTTAAATGATTAAATCAGTCCAAGATGTTTTTTTTAATATATATATATATATATATATATATATATATTAGGACAATAAAATCCTTTAATTGAAGTAAAACAGTAGTGAAGTAAAAACAGAAAAACGTTCACTGCCTATCAATAGTGATCACAGAGATTTGTCATGTTGTGCTTTGGGTTCAAGCTACTGACCTACTGTTTGTCTACATGGATAAATTTGGCTAACTTGAGCTTGAAGCAGCATTTACTAATATCTACTCTTGAACCTGTGCTGATCTTTATTATTTCTATAGATAGAGGACAGGAGATGGGCAAAAAATTAAAAGGACATAAAGACTGACTGCATATAAAGCGTTGAGAAAGTCAGAACTCTTGAGGGACACATTTACATAAGTAGTTATATAAAGCACTGTACATAATCAACTTACAGCGTATGTATACATTAAAGGTCCAGTTTTTAGGATTTAGTGGGATCTATTCACAGTAATTGAATTTTCATAATTAGAGTATGTATTGTGTTCTAAATATAACGTTTTCATTAGTGTATAATAACCTGAAAATAAAAGTAATTGTGTTTTTCAATACCTCAGAGTCAGACCCTTTATATCTACAAACGGAGCGGGTCCTCTACCACGGAGTGTGCCATTTTGCACCTACAGAAGCCCAGAATGGACAAATAAAACAATGACACTGACTTTTTAGCATAGTTTCTCCTATACATTTGAGACGAGACTTATTCAGTTGGTTGCAGTCCGCAACCTAGATGCCACTAAATCCCACACACACAGGTCCTCTAAAAAAAGTTAAAGACTCCATTTTGATATGAATCACAAGCTCACCTAAAGGCAGAGGACTGATCAATGTCACCAAGACCTGCTATATCTGATAAAGGCAAATACACAAAATGCAAAAAAAATTCAATGAAATGTTGAAGATATTGGATATGCTGAAATTTGAAAGGCTGAAATTTGAAAGGCTGAACTGAATGCGCCGGCTAAGATAAGTGCTGCAGAGACGAAATGTGCCTTGGTGTACAGAACTGAAATGTTTTCACCATTCTCATTCACACTGGTAATTTGACAAAAGGCAAAATTATGTTTATGTGTATGGCATCCTGTCTTTTGATACACAAACCAAACAGATATAGATCACCATTTCTGTGTATGAACTCTGGGTATTTGCAGGATATGTGTGCCGTCATGTCGGAAGCAGAAACAGTATTAACATAAAATGCACAAATCGGTCAAATTACTTCTCTCAGTATTCACCGTAGCAGCTTCACACACTCGAATAAAACCATCACTTTCACTCATGTATTCATTGGCATTGAGACAAAAAAAAATTAATGAGTCAGACACTCTTGTGGCACAGTGTGACTTCTGGAAAGTACAGCTACTGCTTCATTAAACGGAAGATTCTAAATAAGGTAAGGTACGAGTGGAAAAAAAAACAAAAAAGCAAAATTCTAAGGCATCACAAGGTTTAACCAGCGACCACAGCGCTGTAGATATATAAACTCATAGAGTCCAACTTCTCCAGCTCCATTGGAAGAATAATCAGTGATATCACAGGATTCAAGGCGGAGAGCCGTCGCCTCAGGGTTGAGAAATTGAGGTCCATTGTTTGTATTTTTTAATAAATGAGCTGAACCACACTGTCCGCAGGCAGCATAACGTTGATTCTACAAACACTAGCGAAAAAAAAAAAAAGCTGAAAATTAGCAAAAAGAACTCCAGGCCACTGAGGAGAAAAAAGAAAAAAAAAACGGCCATTGAAGAGAAACATGATTAGTGGTCTCTTAGGGTAGACTATTTCTCTGAGTGGCCCTCTTTGAGATTGGCTGAGCCTTTCACTGGGACTTGGGCAGGAGCTTTGGCTGCAGGTTTGGCAGGAGGAGGTGGGGCAGCTGGATGTAGACCGGCCTCAGTGCCGATGTTGACAGTGATGTTGGTGTAAAGGGGCAGGTATTGCCGTGAGATTGTTTCGTATTCGGCTGTGTTCATCCCATCCAACTTCCAGGTCTGACGTGTCTTGGCAAGCATGTTGAACCTTTAAAAGGGAAGCAAGGACAGAAGCAAATCGTTCCGTTTCTGCTGTTTCTATT
>JBBPCS010000883.1:163495-188685 GCA_037974645.1 Hollardia meadi | reverse complement strand
TGTCTTGGCAAGCATGTTGAACCTTTAAAAGGGAAGCAAGGACAGAAGCAAATCGTTCCGTTTCTGCTGTTTCTATTACACTTAAAGTTCCCTTAAAGACAAGCTGAAATGGATCACATCCACTGTAATATTGTGCCCCTATTTAGCAATATATACCAAAATAAATTACAATAAATCAATTTCTTTATATTTTTACATCCAAATCTGATCACTTTCTCAACCGATAATATCATGACATCCACCAATCAATCTTCAATGGTACAGTACTTAATATTTCATGTCAGAAGGGCGCTGCGGAGCGGTTTCTGGGTGTTTCTGGGGGCCTGGTGTCACTGATTACTGTACAAAAACTTTATTCACTGATTTTGGTGAAACTGGACATTTTATTGAGAAAGTATTTTCTGGTTTTCCCTCTGATGCCCTCCAGCTGCTCTGCCTGAACTCTCTGTAATTTAATTTCCTGATGAACAGATGGCTTTACTTGTTGCTGAAGTAACCGCTAACTGGTGCCGACTTTACTGGGCTCAGGAACCAGTGAACAAAACTGGATGGATGAACAGGGAATCCAGTACAGAGGTGGTTCACGGAGTTTCCTGATGGGCGGATAACGTGACGTGTTAGCCACGCAGCTTATGTAAGCAGTCCCATTAGCTGACTCAGCCCCAGGATGCCAGGAGCCAAACCTGGCAAGAAAACCACCATGGTTCTGTGTTCGGTCTTACTCGGTTTGGCAAGCCGTTTGAACATTTAATCGGCCGTGTTCAGTCAGAGCTCCCAGTCAAGCAGAGTCAGCTAGTTGGACATCGAACTGCATGACAGGGGGTGTAACACACATCCAGTGCTAACACTTTACAGGAAATACGTAAATATGTGGAAGCAAATAGCACTCCACTTTCCCTTTTATGTGGACTTTAACACCACATTTCACATTTTGCGAGTCTGCATGTTTACTGTACCTCTTTGGGTTCACACCATTGCCTTTGTCCAGCTTGTGTTTAATCATCTTGTAGCGGCCAACCTTCAGTGACGGACGAGTGATGTACATCCCTGCCAGAGACACTCTGAGAAGACGAGGAACAAATGTCAGTCTTTTACACATATTTCCTAGAGTTCTGGTGCTAGTTCTAGTCTAGGAGATGACAAGAGACAGTCACGATCGTTATTTACTTATTTTTTATTCTGACCTATCAATACTCTGGTTAACTGAGGGCTGTTATTGGTTAATGTTTAGGATCAGTGTCATCACAGACTGATCCTGACCACGGATGCATTATTTCCACAGTAGAACCTCTGCTCATTAAGAGAATCTGGCCTTAACTATTCTCACCTGACTCCAATATCATCGTCCTCTCCGCCCCAGCCCCAGTAGTTGTTGGGAAAGCCATTTATTTTGAGGTAGTGCAGTGGCGTCAGAGCTGACACTCCTCCAAAGTACATCTTGTAGGGAAGCCTGGAGAGAAATAAAGATCACAAAAACACAGGTAAGTATTTCAGAAAAATGTAAAACATAGAATGTGGTATGGGTCTCTCAGTAAGAGCGAACCCTTCAATGGACATTCACAGATAGGAAAGGACATACTTGTAGCCAAACTTGTCCATGGCGATGGCTGCGTGCTTGGGGTTGGAGTCGCAGACGTATGTGTTGCGATCATCCTCTGGAATGAGGTCCACATCATGGAAGAAGAGACAGTCCCAGTCTTCCTCCCTCATGGCCTCCCGAAAACCCACATTCATCAGCTTGGCCCTGTTAAAAGTGTAGTTTCCGGCCTGCAGAGTAAACAGACACTTAGTATCAAAGCAGGCTGAGTGTTCCAATGATCTCACTTTACACACCTGTCTATTAATCTATTTAAATGACAAGTCATTTATCTCCTCTGAAGCAAAGTGGATGATAAAGTGAGAACTTTTGACTTGTCAGTATGAGGGAGAAAGGGTGGCTATCCACTACTTTATAACCAACAGACCTTCCTCAGTTTTAGATACATTAAATAAAATCTATATTGTGATTATTTTCACAGAGATTGAGATTTCAAGGAAAAGTTTAGCGGGAGTGGAATTTTATTTTAACTTTAAAAAAAATGTTAAAATAATGATGATTTTACATAAATACATGGTGATTTGTCAGAGTATCTCTGTAGCAACACAATGCTTAATGTATACTGGTAGGTTGTGAAACATATTACATTTGTCAAAAAATTGCACCTCCTACAATTTGGATATTGTACTTGGCCATATTGTGGTTTTGAAAATATCTCTGTTAATTGTTCAGCCGTAGTTATTGGAATAAATTATAACATTACTGTGTATTGATACTGGAAGAACTGGGAAGTCAATTTGGAACACATTTATTTTTAGCTGGCTTATAACAATCATTGTTGCTTGAATTGAACTAAATAATGAGTCATGATTCGCAATATTTCAAAAAAAAAAAGAAAAGAAGCAATCTCTTAATAAGCAGAGAATAGACAAGAAGGAATTCAATAATATGAGTGTGCAAAAGTCCAGCTCAAGTGGTGTAGGAGATCAAGTGCTGATGAGTAAACATGAATGAATTGTTAAAAGCAGCTAAAGAGATTAAACCTAAACCACTTGAGCGTTCTCATCCTCTATAACATGCAAATCCAGTGAAGGACCCCTAGAGGGCGCTCTTCATCAAGCCTGAACTGTAGTGAATACCACAAACTAAATAAACTGGATGATAGATGTGAATATCCTACAAACCTTATGTTTCAGCCAAATGTGAAATCTATATCAACCAAAAGCATAATATCACTTCAATCTCTTATTCGACTTTTAGACTCTTCCTTTCGTGATAATGTTTGACTTTGCTGTGTGTGTTTCACCTGGTGAATGATGTAAATTCCATATTGGAGCTGTTGTCGCTGCAGAAAAGGATGTAGGTAGTATAGTAGGAACTTGAGGTGGTGTTCTCTGTGTCTGTGGGGAATGATGATGGCTGTTCGGTGCCTCGCCTCACAGTCAGGCGGCCTGTAGCGTCCTCCGCGCACCACCAGTGGATTTTTCCTCTGAACCTCCTCTAGAGTGAGCCCTGATGGAAAGTTGACGTGGATCGGCCCACCTGTGAGCAGAAATTGACCTGCCGTCATTACCGGTAGGAAACTACATACGAGTGAAGGCAAATAATCTGGTCAGAGTACAAGAGCCTGTGATTTGAATGTGAAATCATGGATTAAAATTACTTTCTCCGAGTCTGCCATGCTAAACTGAACTTCTGAAAAACTTGATACTGGTACATGGATGTATTAGTAAATGTACCAATACCAGTTCTAACACTTACTCTTTGTTTAAATCTGAGTAGCACCGTATATTTGAGTATGGAATTACTTCTGTACATGCCTCCCGCTTGTCTCACTGTTTAGTTTTCAATACTAATACCCCTACACTAATGATCAGCCTGTCAATAACTATTTCTGATCTGCATCTGCCCCCCATGGCAGTTTGCTGCTACATGTCTAGCGCTGATTAAGACAACGTCCTGCAGGACAATCCTCTGTCACAACAATCCCATGTTTAGTTAATAGGTGTATCCCAAACGTCCACAATCTGCAGGGAAGACAATATTTAACACCCATTTTAAATCATTATAAACCTGTTTCAGTGAACCTCCAGGCGGTTTCTGTTTATTTCCTGCTACCTGATCGAATGTTAAGTAATACCTCAATGACGTCTATTCATTACTGTTTTCTATGAAAGTAGTCAATGCTTTGTGGCTCAGTTATCAGCATGTAGTTTAAAATTACTGACAGTAATGTGGGAACAAAGGAGCAGAGGGCAGAGCCCGGAAAGCAGAAACCTAAATCTGCGTTAACAGTGGATCTTAGGTATACTAACCGACATTAAGCAGGACCAGATTGTCTCGATGATGTGTACCAAATGTGTGGCAAGAACAAAGGCAAACAGAGACATGCATCAAGGTCCACTGTATCCCCAAGCTTTCAACCGTACCTCACTGTCTTTATCAGTGGATGGAGTTTGCCCAGCTGCAGTCGAGCAAAGTGAGCAAACTTTTTTTGGTCAAACTGCTGTATCCTAGGCCAAGATCAATGTTACACACTCAAAAAGACACGCAAATTTAAATGAATTCTGTGTTAAATTAACAAATGGCTGTCTGAAAAGCATGCAAGTGAAAAGTGACAATGGAATAAAAAGGCATTTGCTGTTTCGACTGATGTATTTAGAATGCACCTCAGAGGTAACTGTAAGATGATTCAAATCCTTAAATTTAAAAAAGGGACATTACAACTAATAATCTTGACTGATAATTGGGACCACAATATCCAGCATTTGATGCGTTTATCTGCTTGCTCATAATTAACCCTCATGATTACTAACTTGCCCCTACATCATTGCTTACACTGATGTAAATGGGCTATACGGTATGTTAACCTGCAGTCTTGTGGTTAGCAGTCAGTGTCTGTTTAATCGTGAGTGGATCCTCAGTCCCTGTTTGCGCAATTTCTATTTACGCGGCCTCTTTTAATGAGATGTTAACTTAAACTGTTCACAAAATCAATGCTGACAGATTGACCAAAAAATAAATAAATAAAATGAGACACCGGTTAAATCATATTGAAAATTATGCCATGTGTGATAAAACAGAACAGTACTAAAACATGTCTTGTCATCTGACTAATCAGCTAATCATAAATGAATATTATGGTCTGCGAGGATTCTGCATCAGGAATGGAGATGTGGCAGTATTACAATTGACACTACTTACTGATGTTTTAACAAATTTCACTATCTTTATTACTAAAAATGGTTTGTAAAGCTGCTGATATATATTGTATAAAGCTGGAAACAGTATACTGTAAGGTATATCACAAAGAGCAGATGACACAAACTACCACAAAACAACACCAAGCAGCAGCTGATTTTGTACAACTCTATGTGGAGTTAGTAGTGTGATGGCCTCCCGACTATCATTACAAAAGTCATGGCTAAACTTCTTTGTGCTAACTGGAAATGGCTGACAGCAGTACCACTGATGCTTGAAACACCTTGAAATAAAGGCCACTATGGCAGTGTGTCAATATCATTCTCTCAACTTCTAATAGCACTGAAGCTTCAAAGCCACAAAAACGGTATTTGGGACAGCCCTACACAGCATAGTAGATGCAGAAGTCTTGAAAATTTCCATTAAAAAAATGCACTTCAAGCAGATGCACAACAGAACTATTGAACTGCTATTGAATTTCTAGCTTTATAATCCTTTGAAATTTGCTTTTAAATTATGGCAGTACTGTAAAAATGTTGGTTTATAGCAGGGCAATTTACAGTGTTTGCAAGGAGACACATGGCTGCTATCAGTAACTCGTAAGTCAAGGTGGAGGGACAAGATTCTTGAATGATAGCAATATCAGTTCAAACATTAAGAAAGCAGATTAGTTTAGAGATTTACATGAGTGAAGCAAAGAGTGATCTACTTTCTGTAACACAGTCTCATCAGGTACTATGAAAGGACACATAAGCAGGCTTGAACACTCACTTATTAAAGGGGACGTCTTCGGGCAGTAGGGCATGTCATCTCCATGGCTCTGAGCTTTGGATAGGTGGGAGAGGTTGGCATATACATCCCCTCCACTGATGCCAGCTGCTGTGTGGTTGCGACCTGTGGCATCAGGCTTGCGGAAGATGCGAATGAAATAAGAGACCCTCTTCTGGTATCCCTCTCGGGACAGCAGTGCCATCACCACCAGCTGGATGCCCAGAAACATGAAAAGGTAGCGCCATTTGGAATGGATACTGACCATGGCGACGGCTCTGCTCTGAGGCAGTGCAAAAAGTCACGTTGGTGTGGAGCTACCTGACTGTCAGTGATTTAACACCGAGGCTATGTAAGCTCTCCCCAAGCAGAAACAAAATCCAGTAAGGTGGTGATTGTCAACTCTGGATGTGATGGAGGATGGTGTTGTGGCTGTTAACCCCCAAGCACAGTATACCATGTGCCTTCTCTAAAAGATTGAAGGGTCACAGTTACCGTTTGTACTTACATGCAATAATCTATGGCAATATGGAGTATGAATATAGAGCAAGATATGTAAAAACAAATGACAAAAGTAACACAAAAAAGGCACTTTTGGTAGGCTGTAATTGAAAAAAAAACACCAAGGAGGAGAAAAATAGGAAAATATTCTAAATCAAGAAAAAAAAAAGCCTTGTTTACTTTTCTCTCTTTCACTGCATTCTTAGCTGCAGGTCACTATGTGGCAAATATCTCCAAAGTTGCCTGCTGGTCCAATTTGTGTTTGGCGTGGGGTGGTAATGCCAGTCCCACATCATGTGGTTTCACCCCCATTGAATTCCATACGTTGCCCCGTGAAGCTCATTCTCCTCCGGTCAAATAAATGGCAGCGTCAGTGTCTCTCACTCACTCACTCTCTCTTCCTCCCTTTTGTGAGCTTTATGCTGCCTTCTGTTCTCCCCCATGTTCTCTCCTGAGGGAGGCCTCTGCAACAAAAACAGCCGCCATGACAAAAGGGAGCATATGCAACCGTATAGGCCCTGTACTTTACAGAGGATTACACAGCTTCCATCGACTCACTGCCTGACTGGCTGAAGAGACCGGGGGAGTGGACCGTGAGCACCGTGGGAGGAGTGGTCAGAGGGTTGCCATGTGTGTGTATTGGTGGCTGTGTATTTGTTAGGGGGAGGGTTTCAGTGGAGTAAGGCTGAGAGAATAGAGAACTGGGGGAGGAGATGGAGGGAGAGTTTTGATTCCCACTGCTATTGTCTGATGATGATGCAATCCTCAGCTATGAGACACCTCAAACAGCTCAGTGGGCTGATGGACACAGACTGGACCAATCACTCACGGCACGGCTCTGAAAGACAGAAAACAGAAGAGGAGGAGGGACAGTTACATTGACTGTTCAAACTGTTGACATCAGCGATTTCGTACTTTCAGCAGAATGTGTTTCCCATACAAACAATGACTAATTGTGTGCAGTACAGGCCCAACAAATGGATTGTGTTTGTTTACATGGAGACTGAACAGCACAGTTGGATAGCCTTGACTAATCAGGCCCAGCGTGGGCTCCAGTGCGGATGCCTCCCCAAAGAGAGGCCTGCTGCCCACAGCGGATGGTAGACGGGAAGCCGTGCACCACCATGTGGATGAAACTTCCTATTTGTAGAGACAACAAAATCAGTGATTCCACGGCTGTAGTTTGCTGCAGTGTTGTGTTTGTCGACCTTGCATAACCCCGTGCTGTCTGCTGCAGTATCCAACACATCCTTAGTCGCAAATCAATTAGTGCTTGTTAAAGTAGCCAGCCACAGACCGCTAATCCTAATCCCACTGAATGCTACAAGACTGATGGAGAGACTGAGAGAGACAGATAGGAAAAAAATGTTTAAAATAAGAGCAGCTGCCAGCCCCTCACCTCACACCATCACTGATTTTATAGCTTAAATTTCATTCCCAAACGTCAAGATTTGCTTAAGTCTGTTGCACCGAATGAAAGGTTTAATACAGGCGTGCAATGACTCCCAGTGCACTTGGATTTAAAAACTAATGTTAACTAATGTTTTAAAGGAGAAGTAGACAATTTATTGTTGAGGCTCATTCTGTGGTAATCAAATACTGATGCTTTGGGTCGGTGACTGTCCCGGTGACTCGTTCCTGATACAAACTCAAAGTTTATGTTATATATATTATGTGACTTATAAAAACAGTTTCAAGAAAATTCATAAATTGATGATTTCCCAAAGCGCACCTGTTTTGAAAGCCTTTTTAACTCATTCCTACTGAATCATCAGTATGGTGTTGACATCTCTAGACCTTAGAGCATGTCATGCCAATTACACCAGGGAAAACAATGCATTATGTACAGAGTAAATTAGCTTTCAGAAGCAGTGTCCTCGTGCTTGCCTTTTTCTTGTGTTTAGTCTGTCAGTCAGTCCATATCACACTCAACAAGCCATATACCTGTTTTTGTAAAGGGAGAGAGACAGGGGAAAAGAAAAAAGAGAGACAGTAAAGATGAAAAATAGAAAACACTGACAAGATAGCAAAAAGAAGGATGGCTACCTACGCTTTGATCTATTATATTTTCATTACACAAGTAATTATTAGTCTTGATAATTCAAAGAAAACCTCATTTTCAACACTATTTGTCATTATGTTAAAATCTAGTTTTTAAGGAATTAGGTCTGCAATGCAGTTTTCTAAATGATCATATGAATAATACATTAAGCTGAGTCTAGGCAGAGTTATTATGGTTCTGTGTTTCCTCAGTGATGATGAGTAGGACTTAAATGTTTTCATAAATGACAGGAACTGATGAAGCATACATGCTATTTGATCAACAACACAGATACTCTGATGACATCTGACAAACTCATGCTCACTGAACTGTAGTGTTGATGTATTTCTGCACTGCTTGACAGCTGACTGTGAGGATTTTCAGTTCAAGGATATTAAAGGTTTTTCTCTAAGGGCATATGTGGATCAAAAAGGAAAGGAAAGCCCCTGCTTGTCGCTGCAGATTGAGCAGATGGGAGATTGACCCCCCTCACTTTGCCGACCCCCTATAATAACTCCATAGATTATGGATATGATTTTTAAAGATCATGCCATACAGGCTCTGCGTAATCCCCACAACGAGTAAATTCAACTCCACCGCTCAGAGATGTGATCCAGAACAAAAAAACAAGTGACCTGGAAAACAGTAATGACTAAGACTTACTGACTGGTTCACTGTTTTTCAGGCTCACTAGATTAATATAGATGATTAAACCTCTCAGGTTTTTGAGGACAAAACAAAGATCTGCTAAATGACTCAGCATTGTGCATTACAAAAATCCCCAGGTACTGAATTCAAACTTTTACACCTCTCCATTCTCCCATATTCCAGCATCACTTTCATTTGTAATAAGATAAGTGAATGTCTTTACAAAGGGTAGAAATGATAAGTCTGGTTTGCCACAGTGCTTGAGGGCCATATTGTGCTTCAACTGGCTTATACAGTGAGAGAACTTGGCAGTAGGCACCTCCTTCAAATAAGCTCAGGCACCGACTTAACACACATATAAAAGAGACCTAGTGACGAGATTTAGATGAATCTTTCTGTGTTAGCTAAAAGGCTGAGGAGTGAACCAAAGAGAGAGAAGGACAAAGCGAACTAAGAGGAGCTGGAGGGGAGAGGGAGAGCAGCCAACAGTCTGGTTACACCATGTTCTTTTGACTTCATTGTCTCTGTTGCACACACATATCCTTCCTTTCTACATTTAGCATTTAAAAAGAAGTAGGTTTGGCATGACATATTATACTCCAGCACACCAAAGCAAGCCTTTTCTGGTCTCTAATCTTTTTTTTTAAAATCTCACAGTACACTGTGCACTTTAAATGGTTATGACACATAACCGCCGACAAATGGGACATTTTCTTTTCTGCCCATCGGGCATTAATAATACATATATATGCTATGTCCACATGCATGCTTGCACACACATGAATGAATGCAAGAAGAGCCAGGAGGGCCAGCATGGGGGTTACAATGTAGAGCGGACAAGAAATAAAAGGGGATGAGGGTAGAAAGTATGGGAGTTATATATTTAGATCATCTAGAGACTAGCTTAGGGCCAGAACTGCTGTTCAAATCCTCAAGGGAGAGCATAGAACTTGTACACAGCCAATTGATAGCCATAGCAGCCCCAAAAAGAGACATATGAGCAGCCAGACCAAGTCACAGTGGGGGTAACCACAGAAGAGGTTTACCTAACCAGACATTCCTACTAAGTCTCTATTGGCCTCAACCCCTGAGTCACTTTTCTGCTTTTTTCCTCCTTTTCCCATCTCTGATCAGCAGCATATAAGCACAAAACATCAGGTTTTCAAAACTAACAGTCATTTACTTCTTGTGATGGGTTATTTTACAGTTGGTAGTTAGCTAAGCCAAGAATTCCAGGCACAGCTGGTTCACATCAAATGAGCAGAGTAGATCAGCGATGTGGCCCTTCTCTGCTTCAGTACAATGCTATTTTACGACTGAAAATTGGCTGCAACTGCCTTTAAAGCAGCGCTTCTGCTAAGAGTTACCACAAGAAAGGCAAATAAATGCCGTCAAGTATTGGCTATTGATTTCTAAAGATCTCAGAGGCAACGTGTCTTAGCCAGCGCCTGTAAAGCAAAAAAAAGGCCAATATTTACAAGTACTGACAAGAAAGATATAAATGCTAAACAGTTGTGTTTTGCATATTTTTACCAAGACAGTGGAAAAGTAGGGGATAGAAAAGATAGCTACAAAACCTACACTAGACTGCAGTCTGGTAAAGGCCTTAACCTTTTAACCCCATTGAAGCACATAGCAAAGCTCCGCATTAGAGAATGAAGCTTTCACATCTGCCCGTGTGGGTCAGTTCTATATGTGCCAGTCTATTGAGTATGAGCGAGTGCTCTCCTGTCTTAAATGTGTGACCTTCCTGTTAAATCTGCTAAACCCCTACAACTGTTATTGTGGAATAGTCCAGAAAATCCCACTCGCTTTTACGCAAAGATTCTCTTTAAGCTTTCATTCAGGGGCACAGCATATAGGACTCCTGCATGCTATACTGTCTTGTTATCCAGCACTCTAAAATTATGTATGGAAAACAGGTCAAGATAGCAGGACACAGCAATTCATACCAAAACATCTAACAGACATCTAAGATGACAGTCGAAATGAGAGGTTACTTAAAGATCCCCTCCACACATGTATTAAGGCACACATAAAAATTGTCTGTGTGTCTGACATGTTTTTTGCAGATACCTTATCAAAATCTTTAAAATGGGACCTATTCCTTCTCCCTCATTAAAAATGGGTTAAATTCCAAGGACCACTGATTGGACACTGGTCTGTGTCATTCCTGAAAGCTCATACAGTACATGCGGCAACCTTTGAGTGTAAGCTAATTATTTTTAAGTGATTTGGGAACTCGTGTTTAATGAACTGCGCATGAGAGTGAAACTAATCTGGACAGATATGGTCAGCTCAGCAGACCGCAAACAACTCTTACACAACAGCATGATTTTTCTTTTCTAGGCTGCCATGTCATTAGGGAAATATATATTTTATGCAATCCACACCAACAGTCATAAAAATACAACAGACTTGGGGTAAAAAAAATAATGTTATTTTGATTCTGTATACGCAAGCAAGCCTTTTCTCTGAAGCACCAACTAAACTAGACCAGGCAATGAAATAACGTGCAAACACACCCTGAGAAAAGATGTGTCTGCATAACAACGCGTGCCAGCGTCCTTGTCATGGCAACCCATCATGAGCCCTGGCCATTCATCGTGGGTGCAGCTGGTACACGTCTCTATGGCTGTTCCCTCGAGTGAAACTCTGCTGGGACCTCAAACCGCTGAGGAGAGGGAAAAATAAATACACATCACCCTCCTCCTTCCTCCCTCCCACTTTTTCTTCTCATCTTTCTGCCTTTGGTTGCTCATGCTGTTTCCATAGTGTAGTGTTCACCTCCAGCTCTAACCAACCCACCAGGGACAGTGAGATGCAAACCTAGCAATGATGGCCATGGAGATAAGGAAACCCCCATGGTGCCAGACACCCACAACAAAACTGGAGTAACAAGTTACACAAGAAAGAAGAGAGTTGACACCACAGATCAAGTAACATTTAGCCTATTTAAACAACAAAAAACGGGAAAAAAAGAGACAGACCTGAAGTATTTACCAACAATCTATGGGCATATCTAATGCAAAAAGATAACAAAGTAACAACTCAATACGAAGCTCATTTATTTGTCGGTGTACTACACAGTTTTGTGCAATGAAATGCAAACTGTAGTCCCTTTGATATAGGCAACATATGTAACATTTAACCCAATCTAAACTGAGGTAGGTGCTATGGTCAAGAAAAAAATATTGTTAGATTGATTCATTGTTTCATGCTCTAGAAACATAATTTAATTATTCCTTTAATTACTTTTACTTTTTGTTCAAAAGAATTGTGACTGATGATAATAAAACATCGGTTGCCAGATGTTTCACAATGTTTAAGATAATAATTGAAAAACTATCATTATTTAGAAAAAAAAAAACCCATTAATGATATTACCCTGTAACAGGATTATATTGTCACAACCAACCTCAATATCGCAATAACTGCCAGGAACCTTTTATTCTCTGTGATCGTTAAAGTAACAGAGACAGGAAAAATTACCTCAGAGGTGGAAATGTTACGTACAGCTAACTAAGCAGAAGTTTTAACAAAAAAAAAAAGGTTTCAAAAGATGTTTTGTGATTTTAAAAAATATATTTATGTCACACAGATAGAGACTGTTTTCATTCATGTCTAGTTGAAATACTTTTCTTAAGTTTTGCTAAATCTATCAGTAATCAAAGGAGGATTGAATCAAGAGCAACTGGACTTGGTTGTAGAAGCTTGAAGATGTTTAGTCTCTCTGGGGGATACTTATCCCCCACCTACAATGCTGCCTTATCATAGCTTACCAGGAGATTCAACAACTTTTATCTTCATGTGACGACTCCAATGACTGCCGTTTACACTTCCCCTCTTGTGACTCTAACTGTCGTTACATAGCCAGGAGTACCAACGAGCCAAGCAGTAAACACAATGTCCCTGACAAGGACCCTACAGAAGCTTAACACCTGGGACTCCCCACCAGTCAGTCAGAAATGAAGAAGCCCCCTGGATGAGAGGTGAAACGTCTTCCAGCTTCCACAACCGAGTCCAGTTGCCTTTGATTCAACCCTCCTTGGATGATTATGACCTGGATGATTGAGAATCTTCACAAACAAGTCTATCAGTTGCTTAAAGATTGCATGTCTAGTGTGAAAGTGTCCCCTGACACAGTGTGTCTGATAAATATACACAAGAGGTAATAAGAATTGGGTGTGCAGAGTGCATCATCTTCACCGCAAAGACGAAGGTTAAACCATTAGTCCATATTCTTGTGGAAAATAAGAGTATCCCTTCTGTTTGCCTCCTGCATTGGTCCTCTCATTCCTCAAGTAAAGACTCAATCAATCTGACCATTCAGAGGGGGAGGGGTCCGCCATGCAGAGCCTTTTGTTCTGATGAGGGTATACATGAGAATACAGGGAAATAATAGAGGCTGTGGCGTCACGCGAGAAAATAGCATGAAATACCCCAAAAAATTACTATTTTCAACACTCCCTCTCATACCTGAACAGTGGCTGTCACCAGCCCCAGCTAACACAAGCCCCGACGAGTAGTTAGCTATTAATAAACCAAGTTGTTGCCAAATTCAGTTGTCATTAAGCTCAAAGCTCGTTTGTGTCGCTCTCGTGCCAAAAGAAGCTCGCCCAATTGGGAGGCAACCAAACTTTCAAGTGGTTCATTAACTAGTTCAAACTTGTGCAAGCATGTTTGGGAGTAACACAGTTGGGCTCGTATTATCTAACATTAGCTAATGATACGTTAATTTGATTAGCAAACTAATGTCTCACACTTACAAACCAGGACAAAAAAAACTTTCCTCGTTTCTCGGCGTTCAAACGCAAACCGTTTATTAACGCTATTTGGTGCCGTAGGAGTTGTGTGGCGTTGCTGTTACGGGTTCTCACTTTTAAAGTGCAGCTAACACGAACGTTACCGTTAACTATCTTTTTAACTGCCGTGTGCCCCCCGAACATGTTCACCCAAAGCAAAGAAACAGCTGACCACGTTTATAAATCCACAATCCAGCGAACTCCGCAAGAGGAAACTGTTCTTACCCAACTTCCAACTGTAGCCAGCTGTGACAGGAAAGACGAACCAAACCGAGCCGAGCTAGCCGCTGCGGGTTAAACTGACGTTAGTCGGTTGGCTAACTAGCTAGCGGTCACACACACATACACACACAAGGTGTTGTTTTCGGTGTCAGCAATATATTTTACTGTTTCGTTCTTACCGGATGAGCCGCTTGTATCCCTCGGCCTTGTCAAGTAGCCGTTAGCCGCAGATTTCGCCAACAATACCTCCCCTTCCCCTGGATTTCCGATATGTTCTGAGTTGATGCCGTTTGGATGTTGCGGTAACGTTACTCTCGAAGAGCGAATGAGCGGAGAGCATTGTCGCACAGCTCTTTCCCCTCCCCTTCACTGGAAACCCCAAATGAAACCTATTAAAGCTTCTTTTTTTTTTACACGAGCAACTATTAACAGCGTCATTCGTGGCTGTTGTAGTGTTAATCGCAGTATTGGAACTTAGCGATAGTGCTACAATTTAATTATCAGTAAAACTACCATAAAGGTAACTTAAATAATGTTAAAAGCTTCCATTGATAATGTTAATTTTAATAATGTTACCTTTACTGTTAGGTCTACTTAGCTTGTATTTCAATAAGCAGGTCAGGTGAACATGCTGCACAAAGGTTACACAACCAACACCCTTATGGTAACACAGTATTAAACAAGAGTCATAACAGTAAAAGGTAAGCAGCAAGTACCTGTGTTATATATAATTATGGTAAGTCCATAAAAATAGAGCAGATTGAGATATGGACTTGATTATTACTTTAAGAGGCGAAAATGAGGATTTCATTTGAAATTGTGAGCTAAGACTTTTAGTTGAGACTGCCTGAAAACCTGATATGACTTATCACTTTTGCTTTGAGAAACAAAAAAAAAAAAAAAGTTAGATGTTTTGGCTGTGACTAAGCCTATATGTTCAACTTGTAGTTTATCCTTCAGTCAGTGAAATATCTGCATTACACGTCATTCTTTAGTTCTGACACCTGTATGCCTGTAGTTATGTATTAATCACGGTGGTGATTGTCAGTAATTGTTCAAATTGTTGAATTGTTCAAATAAAGCCACATGTTCTAGAACAGGACAAAAAAAGTAAAAGACAACAAAAAGTCACATTTCATGCAGGAGATCTCAGGTTTCACATTTAAGGTAAGTGGTGATCATTTATTTTTGGTTAATTAGACTCATAATAAACCCATGTATGTGCTTTATTTCATAAGCAAATGTCACTTCTGTGTGGTTACATGAAAATATCAGTAAAAACATAACTTTATTCTGTGGCTGTACACTGAAATTGATCTCATCTATGTTTGTTGATGGGGCAGAATTAGCAAAATGGCTGCCCAACCACCCCAGTATGAGGTATTTCCTCCCAGATGCTCAGCAGCTCAAACCAGCATGGATGCTTTGGTTTCATCTTTGTGGTGTAGACTCTTCCCTGGTCAGGACTTTGAACAAAACCACAAGCTGAATAAAATCTTTGCCAGGTTGTTGCACTGGCCAGAACTGGCAACCCTGCAGCTCTGTCCCTTCTATTTTGACCAGGTCACTTACAGCCTTCCTACCAGAGACCAAGTGAAGCACATGATGTGGGTACCACTACTGTAATTTCTACATCAAGTCATATGTAGGGGGGTTCCCAAACTTCCATGGACCCCAGACTGTTTGTTTTATTTTATCTATGTTACCTTGGGATGTAACAGCAGGTTACATTTAAAACTTCTGACGAGAATCATTTTTAGATTCTCTTCTTACTTTAACTTCAATTAAATGTACTAAAGTCCAAGCTATTCCCCAAAGGATTCCTCAGCCTGTCCATGCAAATACATTTGATTAAGTAGACAAAGGTGATATTTGCTGTGTAGCTTAGTGCGCATTTCTTTTACTGATACCGTTACCATGGATGCTATAATGAAAGATCTTCCCCCCACTTGTGGCCCGAAGGAAGAGCTGCAACCTGAGGCTGCACTGGTTCGACTCATGGGCTTACTTAAAGGAGAGGCAGAGGGCTGCTGAGCAATGTGGACGACGGCATTTAAGGACCAACCGAGAAGCCCAGCTTCCAAGCAATACTGAAATACTGGAAAGCAATACTGGCATCTACCTGAGCAGACTCTGTCAGCTCCAAGATTCAAACACTGGCATCATTTCCTCAAAACAGTATATTTACCTGATGTATGGCTCCTGCTTCTAACTGGCAAGCTCAAGTTTTTGTCTCATTACTAAATCCGTCTTATTACAGACATGAATGTTGAGCATGTGTCGAACGTGTGTTTGTGTGGAAGATATAGCTCATTTTTTAAATAAATAATTTTCAGGCTACTACCCCGTTTATTCTCATTAAGTTTGTCTTTTAAAAGAACATTTTGTTGGCAGGAAATATGGCAAAAGTAGTGTTGATGAAGGTCTGGCAATGCAAGACCACAGTTGATCTAATTGTTGCAAGCAAAACAATAAACACTACTGGGGCTTCTACTAACATTATTTTCATTGTCGATTAAAACGTCGATAACTTTCTCAATTACTCGTTTGGTCTATAAAATGTCTGAAAATAGTAAAATATCTCCAAAACAATTTCCAAAAGCCAAGGTTGACACACACATTGTTTATATTGTCCGACCAAGTCTAAAACCTTAATATATTTAATATATTATCATACAAAACTCAGGAAATCAACCAATTTAGTAATTTGAGAAGCTGGAACAAGTGAAATATTTGCATTTTGTTTGTATAAAAAGATTTAAATAATTAAACAAAATTTGCCTATTATTGACTATCGAACTAATCTAATATAACGACTGTAGCTCTAATCATTCATCTGAAAGACCATAACACAACACATTGTTTCATTATTAAGTATCTTCAATTAAAAATAAATAAAAATTTCAAGGCAGAAAAACAATGACCATAATTTAATTTTTTTATGGAAAACATCTTTAATGGATTTTTAAGTAATGTCTTGTTATGTTGAGTACATATAGATACAAATGTTCTATCCTCGCTACAGTCGGGGCCTGATATTTTTAGAAACCAGTAGAGTGCCTGTACAAAAAAAACACCTTGTCACATGGTAGTGTGTCTTCTTCAAGGCTGGACACAGGGCTAATCTGACAGTAGGCCTCGTGCTGCAGTGTGTAAATTTAGTCCAAAAATCTATGCAAGTCGGGGACTGCAAATCCACAAGACACAATGTAGATACGGACACACAGATGTAAATCAATAACAAACTTGTGTGTCTGGACACCTTTTTTTTTTCAGGATGCCATTTTTTCTCTCTACTTGTAGAACTCGTGCTCCTGCTCATCCTTTTTGATGACAGTCTTGTAAGCTTTTTCGAAGTCTTTGGCCAGGACGATATACCTGTTCTCACGTACTGCCAACATGCCAGCCTGAGACGGCAGAAGAAGTAAACAGGAGAAATTTAAAAAAAAATGTAAAAAAATGAATGTGTATATTTAGTTCTACAATACACAAAGACTGTTTAGTTTTCATTTCACACTGCTCCAGGAAAAAACGTGTAAATAAACATAATTAAAGTTGTAGCTCACCTCCTGACAGATGGAGTTGATATCAGCTCCAGAGATCTTGTCTGGTCTGGCCACATCTGTACATCAGTTAAGGACGACTGAACATCACAGTAATGCCAAAATACAAGCAGAATGTCTGAGTATCTGAGCTGTATTTTAAACTTAAAGGAATATCGGAAAGATTCAGTGTAAACGAGTTGCAGACTCTCACCCTCAACACTGGTTAATTTCCATATGCACCAGCTGCTGTATGTTTTAATGAGAGTTTTCTGCATTCCTGCATAAAGTGAGCTATTGCTATTGTGTCATCAGTCCAATGGGATGTCAAGATCCCTGGATACCCCAGTTTTTGTCACTACAGACGAGAAAACAATGACTTGTTCACGGGTCGACAGGAAAATGCATCTCACACTCAGAGCTATGTGTGTACCTACTGTGAGAGGAAAATTAAGGCTAAAAAGGTACCACCTTAAATCTATTTACCAACCGACAATGACTGAACGAGTTTAGAGGTGATTTAAATAGAATTTAAATTGTTTAAGGGACAAACTGGCTTTATTTTAACATGAGTTTCACCCTGTTGTCTGGTTTAAAGTGGTAACGGCACTATTTTATCATCCCTGACATTTAGCCGACTTCCCATCAGGAACCAACTACCCATCTACACACCCAAATAAACCAAGTAACACGAGTACCACACAGGATACTACACACATGCAAACACATACTGAACACATACATACATGAAAACCAGTGTCAGGAAACGTCCAAAACAGAGCTTGGACCATAAAATATCCATGCATAGCTTAAGACCAGGGAATTACCGTGACTGCAGTCTGGTTTGATTATTAAACAACAGAGATACAACAAGGAGGAGGAGGAAACATTGGCACAACAAAGACAGTCTGCCTGAACAGAAAAAAGTGCATGTTAAGCAACTTTATGCTTGCCCTCTAAAAGAAAGTTAATTTCTCACTCTGTTATATACACATGCACACACAAAAACACCATTTAAACACGCTGTTATGGAACCACAAGGATACAGTCCTCCAGGTCGACCTCCTCAGAGAGGTTCATTTTACTGGTGATGGTGGAGAAAATGAGACGTTTCTGCCTGCGGTCAGGCATGGGGAACTCAATCTTTCTGTCCAAACGACCAGGACGTAGCAGGGCAGGGTCCAGCGTATCTGCTCTGTTGGTGGCCATGATCACCTAAGGGGGGGGGGGGGGGGTTCAAATGTCAATAGGTGTCATGTGAGCATGATGGTAAAACATATCGTGATACAGGGTGCATTTGGTGCCATATAAAATATTTGCTTGTGGATCACTTGAAGGGAGGACAATTATCTTTTTGCTAACCCTTTGAAACTGGCAAACTAAAACTGGCAGACACAGGAGAAGACTTGAATAAATTACTCTCCAGCTGTTGAAGCTATAATTTTATATAGAATTATAGAAGTATATATTTTATCCAGATAACCTGGAAAAAACAGAAGATACCTTCTACAAATCACTTTAGTAGCACAAATAAAACTAATAACAATAATAATACTTTATAATTGAAATGTTACACTTTGCATTTTCATTGCTATTGTGCCAGCAGCAACTGAATATGTCTGGTAAGAAAAATGGCTGACAGACAACTACACTTGCTTTGTTTATAGTGTAACAGGAGGTGTAATATAAAGCTAGAGCTGTCCAGTTAACAGGATTTTTCAATAAAGTTTGTAAAGTGTGGAAAAATTAATTATTACAATATAAATAAGCAGCCATTCTCTTTAAATACTGAAGGCTTTATTTGTGCAAGTCTGAGCTGCATTTGCAAACCACTTATGGGTGAAATCTGCATTTGACAACATAAACCTTTTTGGTGCTTGCTAAAGCTGAATGGATTAACATGAGGCATAGTGAAGGCATGGCTAGCGTTGTTATTCTGACAGTGCAGTACTCCGACAGAGATGGTACAGGGGAAAGTTAAGAGCTTCCTCAGGCAAGTGGACTGAACTCACCTTGACATTTACGTTCTGGTCAAAGCCGTCCATTTGATTGAGCAGCTCAAGTAAGATTCTCTGCACCTCCCTATCAGCTGCAGAAGGAAAAAAAAAGGCCAGAATGTAAGTTTTTACCATGATATTACTGCAAGGATATAATCAAGGAAACATCAACAATGAGAAAATGAGAATCTTGGCTTTAGTAAGAAAAGCTAGAATAATGTTTGTGCCTTAAAAAACTGAAATATACAGAAGCAATTAATTTGAAAAAAAAAAAATGGAACTTTTCCCCCAAACTGAACTTTCACGTCACTAAGTTTGGTTTGTATATATTAAGTCTACATGTGAGTCACATATGTTCACACCTCCAGTCTGTGCATCAAAACGTTTAGTCGCGATGGCGTCAATCTCATCAATGAAGATGATGGCCGGGGCATTTTCCTTTGCCAGCCGAAAGACGTCACGCACCATACGAGGGCCTTCACCCAAATACTTCTGGACAAACTCAGAGCCCACCACACGGATGAATGCCGCTAAGGACAGAGAGATTGGACAAAGATTCACTCTTCATTTTGCTGTACATACTTCTTATCAATAATCCATAACTAAAACAGTATCTACTGTAGATATGACTTGTAGTTTGTAGTAATTTGTGATGTTTTAAGTAATGATATAATGTATGTATTAGTGTTCGAATACATTGTGCACTGTCAAATTAATTTTTAGTAAAATTAAAAACAAGACTAGTGAAAAAAAAACAAAAAAAACAAGACAATATCTCACTATAAACATATACAGATTACACAGAAAATATCCAACAGTAGTTCTGTGCAGTGACAAACAGGTCTCTGATATGAAGGACCAACCTGTAGTGTGGTGTGCCACAGCCTTGGCCAGCATAGTTTTACCACAACCTGGAGGTCCGTACATAAGGACACCCCTGGGTGGGTCAATGCCAATCTAAAAAAGGGAATAGAGCAGAGTTATTAAGCATCCAGCACAGGTTTTATATATTTTTCATTTTTCATATTACTGTCATATCCCTCAGAGTGATGAGTATAAAAAAAATCCCTAAAAAATATATGTCAGAGTCCATGTAAAAATGTCCAATTTCTCTTCAGTATCAGACCTGTTTGTAGAGCTCAAAGTGTGTGAGTGGCAGCTCTACAGCCTCTCTGACTTCCTGCTTCTGGATGTCCATGCCACCGATGTCGGCGTACATCACATCTGGCTTTTGGTCTGGGAACAGGAGAACAATGGAAAAGAAAAACTTCAGCTTGGCTGTTCAAATATACTAAGCTTTACACAAGACCTCCAACCATCTTTAAAACAGCTTGAAGAAAAGGGCAGCTATGGTATTTTATTTGATAAGGTTGTTTGACAATGTTTAATGAAACTATAAAAATGACAAATTATGATTACAACAGAAAAAAATATAGTCTCCAGATACGACCACGGCCGTCTTTGTTGAGAAGCTTTTTAAAACATATCCAGTCCTCTGGGATAGAGTGGTGCCGAGCGTTTACCTGACGTCAGCATCATGATGCTGCTGTCAGCTTCAGGAGGGAGCACATCCACTAGGGCGTTGCTGTGCTTATGCAAGGCCACTGAGGCATTGGGCTTCAGCAGCTCTCTGTCGATGGTGCTCAGAATGCGTACATAGTAGTTGGACCCTGAGAGGGGAACGAGGATGAATAAAGAGAACACCAGAACAGAACTCATTACACATTTAAAACATAAACACACTAAATAATTAAAATCTTACAGCAACTCTTCCAGATTCTCTCAAAAGACTCTAAAAGCCTGAACAAGATAAAGCATTCAAATATACAGCTTGTATGCATCATCTCCCATTTCATTAATTTTTAATTCTCAGTCTATCTATTCATTTAATTATTTTCATAGGAAGTATTTTTTTTTAAAATTTTAATACATATTTTATTTTCTATTATCTATTGGAATTTCAATGCTAGCAAGAAATAAACTGTACCTTGGTACATAAAATATTGTAAACTACAGGGCAGGTGTAATATCCCACACCTACCTTCCCAAAACCTTGAGGACCAGTACAGTCCCATTCCAAATCAAGCACAGTAGCACACCTTTAAATACTACAAAGCCGGGAAGTAGTCACATCTGCTGGTGATATTTCTGATTTCCAATTTCCCATAGATCTAATTATACTAAGGCTATCCAGCTGTGTTCCAGTGATTATGAACACAGCTGCCACAGGCAGAAGAAACAAATGAATAAATGGATGCATGCATGCAGCAATAGAAAATATTGAATGCTCATAACATTTGGATCTGCAGTGATTCAGATGCCATTTCCAGGTGCAGTTGCAATATCTGTTCTGGCTTGGGTCAGGGTTTTTTTAAAAATATATGAGGTCCATCTTGGGTTTGTGTAGTGTGATTTTTTTGGTCAGGTATACATTTTGTGACTTGTGAAGACATCTAATGCAAATTCAAAGCCTTTCATTGTACAGACATCCTGCAAAATTTGCAGTTGGAACAGTGTGAGGTGACGCTCTTTAAGACTGTCAGCAGGGTAATATAGAGCTTTCTCACCATGTTACTTAAAAATTGGTATCACATAATTCTTTGTCTGTGGTACCTGTTGTGGAGCCAACAATGGCGGTGTTCTGGTCAACAGCTTCCAGGAACTGGCCAATGACAAGTGGGATGCTCTGTATCCTCTTTACCTCCTCCTGGGCATGGAGGAACTCTTTCTTCAGGTTCTTCTGTTCATCTTTGATGTACTCCTCCTGCACCTCCAGGAACTCCAGTTCCTGCTGCAGCTTCTGCAAACACACAACAAAGGGGGAGGAAGAAAGAAAGGTGAGAGCCTGCTGAAGATGTTAAGTGCCATAATGTAAAATCTTCTTGCTGGAGATTAAAGATCAATGTTGGTGGCTTGTGTGTGGACACAGAGTTGAAGAACAACAAAAACAAGACTAATTTCAAAACCTCCTTCAGGAAAAAAAAGTTAACAGATGTCAAATTCTGGAATTAATTTAAAGGCGTCATGCATCAAATTGATGATAAACTATGAACATATTGGCCTGTTCCAAAACTGCCTGTGCTGGTCCTCATGCCCCCTTACAGTATGTAAAATATGTCTGAAACAACATATTATGGGCACAACATTGTTTCTGATTCTCTCTGTGAGGCAGCCCCAACTATACCTGGAATCTAAATAACAACAACAACAATAATAGTAACAAATAGAAGGGTTTGTTTGACTTTACAGGTGCACGAAAGAGGTTGTCGGAAACTGATGTTTCACATTTTTTTAAATGCGAACCGAAGCTCACAGGTAATTTTAGAATTTCTTTTTTTCCCTCCTGCTAATCAGGTTGAATTGAATTTTTGTTTTACCTAATAACATCACTTATATTAGATGTCTGAAGCCAGACTGCTGTGATTTTAAGCATGAGGATAATTTGTACAAGCTAGTTTCAAGTGTTTGTTTTATATTTGTCTTTATTAGGAATCCATTGCAACTAAAATTTAGGCAGACCACAGCCCCTCTCTAAACCATGAAGACACAGAAAACAACCGATGACATTCATCTTTTAGGCCTATAGTTTGTCATACTCTAATTTTGGGTAGGTTATGACTTTTAATATTAATGCTTGAGAGCGCATCAAACCTTGTATCTGCTGTAAAGGTCCTCAAGATCTTCTGGTTCTGGTGCCAGGAACGACAGACCTGTCTGAGGTCTGGATGTCAGAACTGCCGGCATTTCTTCCTGTGAAGTTTATAATACCACAAAAACATACATGAGCATACGTTATGCATTTATTTAACATCACATCAATGAAAGGTTTGTACTGTATTTCACCCAAAGAAAAACAAAAATGTTTATGGTATATACTACTTTCAGCTCAGGAACCGAGGACAGCAAAAAAATATAACTTTACAAAAATATACTAAGAAACAAACATCTGGAAGCTTGGTTATGATATTGCACACATCGGGGACAAACACTAGCTAGCTTAGCTAACCTAACCTTAGCTCGTTAACTCCTAATGTTAAGTAACTTCAACGGCTCACCACAGCAAAAATACTTCAAACCGTTTGCGACACACCGATTAACAATGAAAACGTCCTCCACATGATTAGTATAAAACTTTGGTTAACATAGTTTTATAAGACCCTCGCCTATTTCGGTTTAACAAATCATGCTAATGCTAGCGGCTAACTTGCATGACATAGCAACTGCAGTGAGTAGAGAATGAATTGGCAGGTTTACGTTTCGGCAGCGTCAACGAGCTAACAAATTATTAAAAAACTGCGACAAACGATAAGACAGCAACACTCAAAAACGTATATTTACAAAAGCCTACCACAGACACTCTGTCAATTTTAAGTGCAAAACAGGAAACAATCTCTCTGATTCATACCGGGCTCTTTTCTACGGCTACAATATCCTCCATGTTGAAATATGCCTACCAATTGACGTGATGACGTTATACGTTGGCACAAGGTTGTATGGGTAATGAAGTTCAACGCACGGTACAGTATATTTGTTTTAGGCTCCATTATGAAGGCAGGTAATTTTTTTATTGTGCATAATGTTAGTTTTAAAATTTGTAATACTTATAACGCCGCAAAGGATCTAAGGAAACATATTTTAAAAAATCAAGTTAAATTTTATTTATATAGCGCCAATTCACAACAACAGCTATCTCATGACACTTAACATGTAGAGTAGGTCTAGACCATACTTTTTATTATTAGTTATTAATTATTAAACCAAAAAATACACGTTGTAATATTTTGTGATATAAATTATTTACACTGGCTTAGCATGAGCTGTTTATATGACTATTGTTGTGGGCTGAAGGGGTGAGTTAAAGGGACAGTTCATTCCAAAATCAAAAATATAGTTTTAATTTTACCTGTAGTGATATTTATCTATCTAGATTATTTTGGTGTGAGCTGCTGAGTTTTTTTTTTTTTTAGATATTGACTGAGATGCCAGCCTTCTCTCGCTTATATGTGCTAATGGAAGTACATTGCACTTGGCTTGTGGGGCTCAAAGCACCCAAAAAATACATTTGAAAAACGAAACAGCAATGTCTCTTTCCAGAAATCATGACCTGCTGAAGATAATCTCCAGACCTTGTTGTAAGCAGTCTCATGTAGGAACTATTTTCTTTTCGTATCACAGTGCAGAGCGTGTGTAGGCCTACTAATGGATGAGAGGCTACCTAACTGAGCTAACTAAATTGGCTAAGTGTTACAACTCAGCTGAGGAGGTCTCCATAAATGTTTACATTCTGTCACAAGCATTTGCCTCTCATCCAGGAGTACCTGCACGTTGCCTTCTGCGCGTTGATATGGTGTAGTTCGGTAGAAAGAAAATTGTTCCTACACAAAAACTGCTCACTAAAAGGTCTGCGTTGAGCTTTTCAAAAGTTTTTTTTGGTGTTTTGAGCACCACAAGTAAAGTTCTATTTATAGTTCCATTATATTGAAGGAAAAGCAGACGTCTCTTCAGCTGATATCTCCAAAACTCGGCATCTCATACTTAAACAGTCTAGATGGATAAATAGCACTACAGGTAAGAGCAAAAATATGTATTTTTGATTTTGAGGTGAACTGTCCCTTTAAGACACATTTTCCCACCTTTCAAAGTATTATATAGCAATGGAATTAATTTAAAACCAGAATGGCATAAGGTTTTTTTTTAATGATTTACAAGAAAAACCAAGAGTTCTTTAAACTGTTTTTTGTTCCACACAACTTTACCACGGCAAGTGGGTGTGCAGAAAATTGTAACTACCGGTATATTCTGTCGCAGAGCAGCCTTCACACCTTGGAAATGTGTGTGAAAGCACTTTGAGGCTTATTACACACACACACACACACACACACACACACACACACACACACACACACACACACACACACACACACACAC
>JBBPCS010000883.1:123187-151227 GCA_037974645.1 Hollardia meadi | reverse complement strand
CAGTTTGTTTCATGTTTGACACAGCTAATTACGCTTTTCTGCTACTGTGCAAAGATAGTTCCTTTGTCTCAAGTCAGATTCAGAGCAAACAAAATATGAACAGTATACTGTAAAAACTTGACTCTGTGGAATGTTAAAGATGTTTTATGCTGAATGACCATTAAAACGTACTAAATCCAAACCTGTCTGGTTTTACTTTTTATTTTGCAGATAAGATGGTATTTGTTACCGTGTTCCTTTTCCAATTCTATGTTCTGTTACTAACTTAACAGTCCCATTTACTGCCGAGAGAGAAAAATGTAAAATGGTCAACAAACCATTTAAAACTCAATATACTTGAAGCTTAGTACAATAGGCCATAATCTTACCTGAAACTCTGAAGTTAAACCTTGATGAAAACTCTTGATTTTTGTGCACAAATCACCATCTAGTGGCTTGTAGGACACATAAAAGACACTTCAGTTGACACTCTACTGATGTAATGTGTAGTGAAAAGCTCATATCAATAGGTTTTCAAAATAAAAAGCAGCCCTGTATTGAGATAGAAATTCGCTCTGTGGAGTCTTTGACTTACTGAGTTAAAGTAAAATATTTTATATAAAAGTTTGCCTTGTGTTTAACATCATTATCAAAATACTAAAGGAGTGAAAAAAACTTCAAACATGTTTAGTAGAAAAAAAATCCAACTTTACATCAAACACATTAAAAACATAAGTCAGTGGCCCATCATATCCATGCAGCCTGTCACTCACAGACAAACATATCTAACTGCCACTCTGAGACCCAAATGCTCGCTGCCAAGTCTACTATGTTTATTTTGTTTGCAATCGACAAGATTCGGCTGTTTTCTTTGTGATTGTAATGCAGATGATATCTTTTGACAGGCCAAAGGGAAATTGTGTGGTGGCTTTTTTGATGATGAGTAACGGAACAAATAAAAAGAAAATTGACACGTGAATTACTCCACTTATGCCAGGTCACAGTCCCTGATGTATCTGCTGGTAACCTGAGAGTCAGCAGCTTTAAGAAACTGATTAGATGAGTAGTGAAGGGGTGGGTTTCTTGCCCGGCCAAGCTTCTTTGGCATACTTCTTTTTGCGTGGCTCGTTGTGGGTCTCTGGTAGGTAGGGGGCTGTGACAGGGGTGGGGTTGAGGGTGACAGGGGGCTGGGGAGCCTCTGGCGCCAGGTCTACCTCTGGTGCTGGATTAGGGAAGGGCAGAGGTAGCCCTCCCTGCATAGCAGCACCTCCAGGGGCTCCTGTTGGCTGGTTCTCATGACTGGTAGGAGGCAAGTCCCCATAGAGACCACTGCTCAAGCTGTAGCCGTGGATACGTTTTGAAGTCACGTCATCAAGACCCAGAGTGTTTTGGCCCTCTGATCTACGTTTCTGCAGCAGGGATGACAGAGTATTAACTTCACAAGTCATACGTTTAGCCCCAGACATTACACTTTTGCAGGTTATACACCAACCCATTGCAAATTGTCATACAAAACTATATGAGTACATTACTTATTTTTGATAGAAACAGATCAGAACCACCTATTCTGACAACACTGATGTCATGCTCACCTAATGAGCTACACAGGATCAATAGTTATTTTTGCCTAAACATAGCACTGTGACCAAACTGCTTACACACAGTAATACTGTAAACCAAATAAGACATTTTCAAATGACAAAACCAAAGCTTACCTTGATGGGGATGACAGCAGTCTGCACCATATTTCTAAAGCGTCCTACTGAGGGGTCTATATCCTCTGCAAGTAATTAAAATACATTTGTTTTTGCTGAGTGCATTTCGAAACCAAGTCATTTCTTTTCAGTCATACTGTAAAACTTTCATTAAAAGAAAATCTTGAAATTTACCACAAGGCTATTTAAAAATGACAATCTACCACAAGAAATACTTCGGTTTGGCAGTAAGTAAAAACTAATTATTCAAAATTATGAGCATTTCTTTGTGTTTTCTTTAATTATTATTATTATATTATTTCCTTTATTTTGATTCGTACCTGGGTTAATGATGGAGTCCTCCTCATTGAACGTGACCCTGGAGTTCCTCCGTTTCCTCTTAGGCCTCTGGATTTCCAGGTTGCCCTCCTCAATTGTCAGTAGGGAAATGCGCTTGTTGTGAGCTGTGTTGAACTCTGTTAGGTTCTGGGAGGATGCAGAGAAAGAGAGAAATGTGCTTAGTGTGGTTGCATTGATAAAGATATTACAATTTGACAACACAACTATATAACAGACTGAGCAGGATAAAAAAGAGGTAGGGTCATAAAACTCAGCGAAAAGTTAAGATCATTTGTTAAAAAATAGGGATAAACAGGTCATATAAACACTAGATCTTCTGTTAATTGCAATCTCTGATCTGTAAGGATTAAAACAATGAAAAATTCACACTTCATAAATATATCTAGAAAAATAACTAAAAAGGACTAAAATACATTTCAAACATTGTTCTGAGAATATTAGCAGTTCATCTAAAACAGCAATTTGTGCCTAAAAATGTGATAATTAAACCAAATGCAGCCATTTTCTTTCTCTTTGATGTAGTTCATTTTTGAGGGCATGAGAATGTTATTATGAAGAAATAAATGTACCTCCAGCTCCGTCTCTTCCTCTGGAAGCCCAAGCAGTCCTTTCAGCTCCTCATCCTCTCCTGTCTTACTGTCTCCTGTGCCACCGGTGCCTTGGGTTTGAGGTTTCTCTCTGATGGTATAGGTCCGCGTTGAGGCCCCAAAAGATATTGTAGAGTCTATGGGAATCTGCTGAGGCTTGTGTGCCTCCAGACGGATGTGTCCTAGGAAAGTACCGTGTGCTACAATAATGACAATCAAATAAAGTTTGCATATGTTAGAACAGGTTATTCGTAGTTTTCAAATGTTACATTTATTATGGAACTGAATCAAATGTGATTCAGTCCTGGTGGCAATCGATGGAGCAATAGAAGAACAATACTTCAAGATGGTTCAGTGAACCAATCAAAGCATATATTAAACTTTGCATACAAGTGTAGCAGAGTTAATGTTTCTACTTTCCATTATTTGTCATAACCTGCCATTATTACAATAAATTTTTACTTATTATTAGACACTGCTCTATGTTAAAATTATGGGTATTTGGTTTTTTGTTTTGTTTTTTTCATTAATATTGTTTATTACGTATCACATTAGTTTCTCATGGGACTTATGTGTTGTGTGTAATATGAGTGCTTTCTTCTGGGCCCAAAAACTCTGCTACCAGTCTGATATATCCTGTCCCTACATACTGTTTTCTGGAGCTTGTCACTACGAAGTCATCTGATAGAATGCTGTTGTAAGCAGAATAAATGGATGGTGGTAGCCAAAAGTCATCACACAATGCACAAGAGTACACATGGCATATTTTGAAAGCTTAATGTTAGTTGAAAAAAATTAATAATTATCATTATCATTTAATCCAGAAAAAACCAATAGTGCAAACCCGAAAGATACTACATTTACAGTGATGCAACACACCTGGGAAACCTAACATTTAGAAAGCTGGAGCCAGGTAATGGAATGTTTAGCATTTTTGCCAGAAGCAAATTGCTAAAACAATTAATTTATTATCAAATTAGTGTTTCTGTCTATCCACTTTTCAGCTCTAATGTGTATTACCTGTTTGTAATTGTGGCCAGTAAATAATTATCCTTTGCAGATCAGAGTAAGTGGTTTTTTAACACTCAGCATATGTGTCAAACCTTTCCAGACACTGGTTCTTAATAAAAAATAAGCACACAAGTGTGATTGTGAACGATGTCTTACTGCTATTGAGGTCTATGAGAAAGACCCTTTTCAGGTGTTTGTGGTAGACCAGGGCAGCATGGACACGTGAGCATGACTGATGGTCGATGGTGAAGTCACACCAGTCGGGGTTTCTCCCAAATAGGTAGAACTTCTTTTCATCTATGATCAGTTTCTAAAGGGGGAGAGAGTTTCAGTGAATTATGGGCATTAAAACAACTGGCGAAGGGTTCTGTAAACGGTCTGCAATGTCTCTATGCCCCTGAGCCATAACCTTTCAGTGCTGCTTCCCACTGAAAAGCTTAAATCCCAGGGCTGATGCTGCTCTTGCACCGTTTAAAGCCATGCAGCCATAGAAAAGCCCAGTGCGCAACACATCTGGGACAAAGTGGACTGTCAGGCTCGTATCTGGTGCATTCAATGAACTTAACTCCCACAATACTACCCATGCCTTAATACAAGTACTGTATATAACAACGTTCAGCAGAAGGCAAGGCCACCATGTCCAAAGTAGCATTTTCAAGGTGTCAGTTACCTCCATCAGTTTGTCTCCCTTCATCACGTCTAGATGGAGCCCCGGGGGTGGCTTCCCCGCCCTGAAAGAAAACAGTATTGTAGAGTTTAAGGTACACATTACGACGAGCGTTTATGCAATGTTGACCATTACAAGGGATAAACAGATATTTATCTGGTATTGGTTAAAGGTGTATTCACAAAAACGAACTCCTGGACCTCTAAGTTACTGTGAGCGAATGGAAACGTTTGTTTTCGTCGTGATCTATTAATACAGCAATGCTATAACAGATACATCTAAATATAGGTCTAAACATGTTCAAATGTCCTGCATATAAGTCTATATCACAAAACGCCTTCTGTTCCTTACTGGCACACTTCGAAATAAACACATGAAGCATCTTCTTCAACAAGCAAAAACAAGCACATCAACTCCACTTCTAACTCAATGGCAATGTTAGCGGGTTAGCTTGCTAGCTGGGTTAACGCTAGCTGCTAACGTCAGCTAGTAGCTACAAGCTTCTCGTTAACCAAGGGCGAGTTATAGAAATACGTGGCCGTCGTTTCGCTCGTTTGCATCTGATAGCACACTACACACGCAACGTTACAACTTCAGCATGTGCATTTCCTCACCATGATGGACAATCAAAAGGTGGGGGACCTTCTTTGCTTATTTTAGTCGCCATCTTGCCTCATCTTCTCAAAGCCGAGCTGCATATTGGGTAAACGTCTCTTGCGTTTTACGGCAGTTGGAATCTATTATGTTAACGTTACTGCCATCTTATGGCTCAAATGTCCACTCCATGAATGGAGCCTATCTATTGGTCGTATATCCAGACCAGTCATCCTTAAAACACTAAATTAACATTACCTTCCCTATTTCACATTCTTATATAGAGAAAGTCTCCACATAGTTTGTATGTTTTCCAAATACCACATTTCTTGTCTTTTATAATGTCATGCATGTTATAAAAATATTCTCAACTGCCTTACCTTAATAGCACTGACCACAACGATTTCTTTTGATGAAAAACTTTTTACCCAATTCTCAGCCTGCTTATAATAATGGTTTGCTCTTTCCATCATGTTCCCCTACCAGGATAGGCTTACCTGAATGTGCTGAGTTGGTAAACAAGATTTTATAGGCCTACAGCAGATGCTTTTGCAGACTTCTGGCTACCTGTCTTAATGCTTCCAAGGGCCAATATTGATATATTACTGCCACTATATATGTTCAATCCATTCTAATGCCACCAACACTCAGTTCAACACTATACACATTCTAACAAACAGATGTTCTTGTTGAATCCCAATTGGTAACTGCAGACACGGTTGCAGATCTCTTTATGTTTGGCCCCTATAACTATAGTAGGCCTACTCACTGGCTTATAACTGTTCTTTAATTTCAGATTTACACATGAATTTTCTAATAGCCTACCCAGACCATAGCCAAAACTGTCTTTCTTTTCTTCCCCTGAAATACCCTTTTTGTTGGATAGCTATGCTGTCTTAAGCTGGCTTAGTAATTGTCCACCAGCTGTTTCAGATATAACCACATTGACATTTAACAAGCTTGAAGTGCATGAATGAAGTGTACACACTAGGGAACTTCTAACTGCTCCTATAAACACCCTCAATGAACCCAATCTTGCGAAATATCATCTGCGAGCACAAATATGCTGTTGATGATAGCCTAATCATGACCTTATCAAGGATACATATTATATTTCAGAGTTGCAATATTACTTCCCCACTCCAATCCTGCAAGACAACTCCTAATATTTATATTCATAATTTTTATATTCATTAAATACAATCATTTTAATGTTTTTATATTTAATAAATGCATATCTACCTCATGATATTTATACATGTTTTATATTATTAAATACATACCCTGTATCTAATATGCTTTCTCCATGTTGACCTCAGATCAAAATATACTCCACAGAACTCTCTACTCTCTACTCTTTAAGTTATTTCCATAGTTTCAGTTCCCTGGGTTTCTTTGAAGAACTAAGCTTTTGTTTATTTATTTTATATATTATTTTATATTTTTTTAATTAAATAGCTACCAATTTTTATTAATACCATCTTTTAATTTCTTAACATTTGTCACTCTTTCACAAAGCCCTGTCAACTGCAAACGATGGTCTCTTTATATCCATTGGAATATTGACAAATATATCGTTTATCATAATGGAAAATAAAGTTGGCCTTCGTACACTCCCCAAGGCATTCCTTTTTCTAACACATATACTCTTGATAACTCTAGCCCTATCTTTAGTCTTAGAATCCTGACACATTACATACAAATAAGATCACAAACTCCATTTTCATTTTATAAAATGTATTATGTCCTTAAGTTAAGCTGAAACTTGGCAAAATGATCATGCTCATACTATCATCATGCTAAAGTCGATTGAGGGAAATTGCAGTGACCAAGCACAACTTTGAATTCCCTCAACCACTATCAGATCCCAAAAATCTGACTCAAAATAACTACAATATGTGGTGGCCAAAAAATTGCTTTGAAATGTATCTGATTTGAGTTATTGTGGGGAGCTAGTGGTTTGAGAACACGAACAACACACCCTATAGAAAAGGTGATATTAGCTAAATTGGATCATGAAAAGTGGCATGGAACCTCAAAAGGTTCAACCAACAGTCTGGGCTGATCTTTCAGGCTATTGTAGGGCTCATTTGGAAAGCATTGTGGGTTTTGTGCGATGCTGTGAGGGGCTGCTTTGTCATGTCAAAGAGGTGGGAGAATGCTAACCCTAGTTTATTGAGCGGTGCAGATCAGCAGATTTAGTTTTAGTTCTCACTCTCACTCATGCACACACACGTGCAGATTTTGACACAATTTCTTATAAAGGTAAACATCTTATTGTCTGTCTATTTTCTTTGGGTGATAAGAAACCAGGTCATTGTGATGCAATCTATTATATAATATTATAATTATCAAGTTTTCTTCCACAACTTCACAGTCTAACAATGCTTAAGTCATATCACTTGGCCTCCATCTGTAAATGCAAGCATTGTGCAAACAACTCCTATCACTTCCTCATTCAGTTTTGTGGTTTTTGACTGAGAGAGCATCCCCCTTTTATGCTGCTCTTGCCATTTGCTGTCTGCCTTCATTTTTGATCGCAGCACACTCAGGCAGCAGTGATGGCTGGCACGGCTGCTTTGCCGCTTCAGCAGCTCATTGCATCATTGGACAACACTTGTATGCCAAAAATTCTTCAAGTTTGCTCTGGAGTGTATTTCCAAGGTAAGCCTTTTATCATTTTATTATTCATTGTAAAGTTAAAGTGTGAGAGTTTTTCTCTGTCCTTCTTTACTCTAGTTATTACTTTCTCTTCCAGGGTCTATATATGAAATTGCTGGAAGTGAAGTGTGCTTTTCTACTGGGGATCTAATAAAGGTCATTGGCATTGAGCTCCTATCAGTTTGCTGTGAGGACGTCAGCAACAATGAGAAGTTTGAGCTGCCTATCAACCATACAGGTTTAGTCTGAGCTATAGACAAGATTCTAATGAGAACAGCCAATTTGATTTTGTAGCTGACCACTGACACTTGCTGTTTCTCAGGCTTGTTCAAGGTTGTTCCGGAGAAGATGCCATACAATACAGTTGAGGAGATGGTGAGTCTGAGGCCTGTGGGACTGGAATCAAGCCTTCCCTTCACTTTCACCACCCGCTCCAAGATGACATTTGACAATTTCACACTGGGGGCCGGGAGAACTTTGACAGTGCTCTCCACTGAGCGGCATGAGGGTGAGGAGGATAAGCTGCGTTGTCAGGTTCAAAGACAACAGGAGACATCAGCCGAAGTGTTTATCCCGCTTTCTTCCCATGGGGAGTTCAGTGAGTGTGAGACTGAGGAGTGCTTCACTCTGCAGGAGATCATGTCCTCGCCTTCCCTGTGTAGTCGAAGATTTCACTTCATCAACACCACCAAGTGTGAACGTCCACTACTCCTCACACCAATATACCAGGTCCACGCTATCATGAACTGTGAGAATAACCCACTTTTTTTTTCTATTTAAGAAGAATTAATGTCATCTGCATCTTATATACATAATGGTTATGCTTTTTATATATTTACACATTTAAAAATAAATAAATGACACTTTGTGTGCACATTACAGTAGGATGTAACTTCTTTGTAACTTGTATGTAACTTTATTTTCTAAAGTATTGCAGTGAAATATTAGAATAATATTAATATTAAACATCACTGCACTGTAAAAATAATTAATTCAATAATATACTTTATACTATAGTGCAGTGGTTCTCAAACTGGGAAATGGGCCTTCTTGGTATGCAATAGGGCCGCTGTAGAGGGAGCATGGATGACCAGAGGAAAAATAGAGTGAAACTCAGTTGAATGAATATGATTTATGTTGGAAAAGTAAAGAAAAAAGAGTCAGCTGATGCTATCGTGCTGACCTTTATTTCACTGAAACTAATTCACTAAAATTCAACCACGATCCTTTTTTATTAGACGCTTCCCCTATCATCGTTTCCACCCAGGGTATCTAGAACTTTTAGTCCCAGGAACTACTTTTCAGAAAACTTAAAGGTTCCTTTAACTCGTTGCTGTCTTGTTGCATTTCCACCACAAAAAAAAAAAAAAAAAATCCCCCAAATATTAGGAAAATTAGTCAGCTGACGTATAAAAAAGCTTGACTGTTTTTGCATGTCATTTTTGTGCACAACCACGTTTGTCGCCATCTGTCGTATGCATCTGTCTTATGCTTCTGTAACTCAATGTTGAAGTGTCAAAACACAATGAACAAAAACTACTTTGCAGCTGCAGTTTAAAAAAAAAAAAAATGCTGACTGAAATAAAATGTTGCAAGTACGATATTAAGATTGGATTAAAACAAAGCGTTAAAATGAAGGAAAACAGCTAAGATAACTCAAAATGATCTCAGACGAGAGACAGAGAGGCTGCCATCTTCAATACTTCCGGGTCTACCCGAAATCACACACCGGTGGTTGTTGTCGTCCAAGTACCGTGGGGTAATTTAAACCCTGGTCCCTACTGTAGAAACACACAGTTTTTCTCCAAAGGTTCCTAGTCCCTGGGTAAAGTTCCTGTGGTGGAAATGGAGTTATTGTTAATGACTGAAAAAATTGTGGGGTGGGGGACACAAACTTTGTTCTCCTTTTGAAGGGGTGCATGCTAGAAAAGGTTTGAGAACCACTGATAGTGTAAGTAGTTGTAGATGACAATATTGCTGTACTTTTACTAAGGATTATTTTACACAGTTGTAATGCTAGTTCTTACTTGTAGTACTTTTGCTTTACATAAAGTTTCTGAATACTTCATCACTGATAAAACATTCTGTACTCTAGTTTCAGTTACAGTCAAGTGCATCTACTACATTTTCTAACATAATTTCTCCCATTGTTTGGACAGTGAGGAAGAATGTATTGACGTTTCCATCCAGCTTAGAGGTGGATGTGGTCGATGTCACTGAGCTGTGTAAGGATGTGATTTTTGCGATGCCGCTCAGTCTGACAGAGGTCTTTTCCCAGCCAAATGAATCCTTCCCTACAGTGGTGAATATATTGGAAGGCCCGGAGACTTGCTCTCTGTTCAAGTGCAGCTGGCTGCCAGAACTTAGCCAGAGCAGCCACCTGGTTTTCCACAAGATAGGAACCTCAGCCATGGTTATGTTATCCAGCTTGAAGAGCCGAAAAGCACAGCAGTACTTCCTGGTTTCTCAGCATTATGGTGGAAGATTTCGGAGGCGGCCAAGAGAGTTTCATTCAGTGTACGAGCTCTATGTTGCTTCAATGCAGGCACCAAGTCTGAAGGTCACTGTAACAAGGAACAGTGAGGAAGTCGAGGAGGAGGGCCTGCCTGCCCTCGGTGTGGGGGAACAGCTGGAGGTTGTTCGCTGTGTAAAGATGGAGATGCCTTGTGAAAGCAACAAGGAACTGAAGGAGTCTGTTGAGGCTCTTTTGTGTCAGCGTCTCCAAGAGCCAGATGATGGGGATGATGATGATGAAGAGGAGGCAAAGCAGGAGGATGGGAGAGAGGAGATTTTTCTGCCCCTGTACATGCAGGGTCACTTTGTGGAGGTGCTTACTGATAACAAGAAGTACAGATTCAGGGACTTGGGTACAGAGTTTAGTTTGCCGCTGGATGTTAAAGTGGTGAGCCATGATGCTGAACTCGAGACTGATCCACTAGTTGGTTTTACATGTGTCAGAATAGAGGGGGCTATGTTAGAGCCCACCATCCTGGCAAGCTTTCCACACAGGCCAGACCACTGTTTCGAGATCCCAACCCAGTGGATGTCTATGTCTGTCTCTTTTACCAAGGACCCCCTGCCATGGCCCAGCAGCCAACCACCTAACTGTCACGTGGACAGGGTGACTGAGGTGACAGATAAGTTCTTTTATGAATTTTGCAAAAGGCAGAACTCAGGTGCAGCCCCTCCACCACGACCACCAAAGCAAAAGCTGTCATCTTCAAAGTCTTGCAAAAAATCGACAAAACGCTCAAAGACATCGTCCAAGACAGACAAGTCCAATCATCGACCAGAAAAAGGCATCCCAACCAAAGAGTTAGCTCATTTGACTTTAAATAGCAAAAGAAGGCCCCCACCTCCCCCGCCTCCAGTGAGTATGGCTTTTCATGAACATATTACATTCCCAAGAGCTATTAAGAAACTATTGCAGTGCAGTTTAAACATGTATTCTGGTAATGTGTCTCAAGTTACTCTGTAAAAGCGTAGAGTGTGACTAATGTGACTTTCAGGAAATCTCAAACTGGTCAAAAATATGAAACTATGCAAACACAAGATGTTTCCTCTTTTTGTTGTGGTAAGTCATCAAGAAAAACTGAATGCGTTAGACTGTTTCTTCCTCTTTCTCTTATTGTGCAGGCTGTCTTATATGATCAGGCTCCACCAGTTATACCCCGAAAGCACTCAGCGGCTGAAATGACAACCTGCAAGGCTCTGCCAAACACTTATATGGAAATGGAGGAGTCACAGAAAAAAGGTGAAGCTCTTTTTGTAGACTGTTTGACAGGTTTGAGCCATACTGGCAACACTTAAAGGATAATTCTGATGATACTGAGCACCAAGCCCATAAGTTCCAACCGAAGATGTCAATTTTACAACCTTGATTCCAAACAGTTGCCCTAAAAACAGGCCACATAAACATATCTACATTTTTAAAGGGTAAGTAACTCATTAATCAAGATTGGTACTGTATTTTTTATTTTTTTTTGCAAAAGTCACTCAAGCAGAAGAAAATACTGAATTAGTTTGGGACTCTTCGGCTGCAGATTAATACACATTTGGTGGCATCAGACAGTGCATGATTGACTCAAAATAAACTGCAGAGTTCATAATAATGAACAAACATGTCTCCCAGTGACAAATTATGGCTCATCAAAGTATTTTAAATAGTTTTGAACAAAAATGGAACCTCAGTGAAACAAGACAAGTGAGCTGCAGTATATCAGGCTTTGTAAGCACACACAAAACTTGTCAGTAGGATCAATTCATTGTTGATTTTTGTCTTTTCATTGGATTTGTTGGCAGTACGGAAAATATTGCAAACATAGACTATTACTTATTTAATAAGTGTGCCCCTCTTTTCCCCTAGTGCTACTGCAGAAGGTTTCAGCAGATGTGGACAGCGACCACGACTATGAAATTGTGGATGACACTTTGGTGAAGAAAGCACAAGAGAATGTTATGTTCTACTAAAAAAATATGTTTTACTGCAACAGCAAAATATCACATATGGGTGGTGGGAACTGAATTTAAGAGTGACTAAGGAAAACGTCATATTGTAGTTTCTAAGCTCTCCTTCAATGTTATGCCAGTGTATCAAGGCATAGTCTTATATTGTGAGACTTTACAGTCAGAACAAGTCATCTATGAATTAAATCCTAAATATTGTGTTTTTACTCTTTATGTCATTTAATTTCATGCTGAAAATAGTTGGTTTAACATATGGTTTGATATTTCAGTTAAATCTGAAATTATTTAATGATAAATTCCTGAGAGTATATTGCATCTGCGAGGAGCTTTGAGAGAGTTTGCAAGACTAATAGCGACCCACTGAGCTTTTGGTGCCAAGTGAGAGTAGAGAAGTGTTTTGATGAATGTGTCGCTCTTTTTGTTTTTATCAGGCACACAAAGTGCACGGAGGTGACATTATTCGGTTTTGTGGGCATTTCAGTAATAGTAAACGTGTGCCCGAACAAATATTTGATGTCGGTACAACATCCTCCAGTGTGTCACAAAATATAACATCCCTGCTTTTCATGTGGTCAGTGAAACTTTTCAACCATTCACCAATCAAGGCTGTAGCTGGGCAACGCACAGTACATCACCCTGGATATTAGTAGCATATTGGCTCTTTATTAGTCATCATTCTTAATGCCTTGTTCTGCATGACCATATTCTATAACTACGAGGCCATTAACTTCCCTCATAGTTGACTAGTAATTTGACACTTACAGCTTGCATTAGTGTATTAGGAAGACCTCACTTTAGAATGGGGAACATACTCCAAGTTAGAAATTTATTTTGACTTATTTTGACACAGCCAACACTGTAGTTTTGTAATTTGTTATATAAAAATAGACAATATGTATCTTTATTAAAAGGAAAAACTATCCTCGCGGTACCCTATAAGGATCATGTGATACAAATCATATTAGGATCATAATTCATGTACAACTAATTCCTGACTTATTATCAATAATCAGTATTTACAAGTTAAATAACGGAAAACTTGTAGTTGTAGAATCTGGTCATGCAGAATAATGCATTAATAAGTGCTTTATAATGACTAATAAAGGGCCAATATGCTACTTATACAGTTATAAGCAACTAGTTATGTGCACCTTAATATAAAGTATTGTTTTAGTATTTGTTGAAATATGATATACCTTTACTTTATGTTCAAACTTGTCAGCAAAAAGTTGATCCAACTATAAGGCAGTTTTGGGGGCTGTAGCTTGTAGTTGTGTATATAATACCACTGTACTGTGCAATAAAAAGCAGCTGTAGTCCATGCTGGAACAAAACGGCAGCAATGCTCTTCATTATAATACACCACAGCCTTAAAAATGACCAGTTTAATCAATAGCTTGTTGGCTCAAAAATGCACATTTCTAAGCTTGACAGAGAAAGTAATGGATTACATTTCATTATACGGGCATTTAATTTATCGGGTAAACCCCTAGTTTATGAGCAAACTAAACATAAAGGGCTCAAACTTGCAGACAGACCACAGTATTAACCACAAAGATAAAATGCAGAGTCTGCAGCATCTCACATGTACATATTCAAATTCTAACAGCAGAAGCTCCTCAAACCATCACAGAAAACTATGATCTCAATACATTTGCATAAATTCCTTGTTCATCATGTGCATGAGCAAATCATGAAACATGGGTTCCTTTATAATCTTTTAATTTTGGCAAAAGTTAGACACAAAAATAAATTGTTTACTTATGTTGCAAGTCTTTAAAATTACAAAATGCTTTACAATGGAGATGGGGCAAATACAGAATAATATTAATTGCCAACAACACCTTTGGGACTTGCAAAATAGCAGAAGTAACCTCAAGAATACAGGATGTGAGAACCAAAGATCTCACAAAACCTAACACAACTCACAAAAAGTGTTTTTTCAAACATGAAGCACAATACCTTAAAAGGGATTTCACTCAGTTCACTGGGATTAACAAGGTCAGGTCAGGGTGAAATTTAGTTGTTAGCTTTCAATTATAAAATGTATACTAGTGACTTTTATTCATAAGTAAGCCCACTGGTGCTTAGAAGGTGATGGTGTCTAACCATCATTGTCTGTTGATTTGTAGTGGTCTTCGTCGATGGTAGAAAAGATGTGTCCTTCATTGCTTAGGAACTCCACTGCTTGCCTGTTAAAGGACAAAGAGAAATATTAATAGTATTTTTAAAGCATGTTTTACACAAACTAATTTATTCAAAAAATTTCAGACCTCTGATTTCTACAGTCTTTACTGAATATGTAGCTTTTTGACACCAAGAAAATGTGGCCTGCAACGATTAGTCAATGGAAACAACTATTTTGACAATGATCCACGTTTGTCATTTTTCAAGCAAAATGCCAGACACTTTAAGTGTTTGTTGCTTCATATAAGGTGCAGATAAACCTTGGAATACATTTTTACACAAACTGAGGAAGGTTTTGTCCATCATCTCTGCCTTTGGAAGCACATTACAAAGGGATCTCTTAATGGCCAGTATAAACAGAAGGAATTATTCTAACATCTGTTTCAATGTACGTGGGGTACCTGAACATTGTTTTATGATAGACATAAAAATGTGATGATGCTTTACGGCATGTGTTCAAAGCAAAGACAGAAGCAACTCACAAAAGACAATAAAAAAGTACAAAATCTTAAGAGTTAATGCATGTAGTAAAAATGAAGTATAAAATATACCCAGATTTGGGATACCAAAAAATATAAATAAAAAGACATGAAAAACATACAAAATTCTATTATTTTTTGACAGCAAAAAGAGGTCAAGACAAAGTGTTTGTTGCAAAAAGCTCTTTTGCAAGTTAGAATCGAGGTTGAGGCAGCATCCCTTCTGAGAGCGAACCTTTCAGGATATCTGTGGTGAAACCAGCTTATGTGAACAGACATAAATAAGAGCCCATATGTAAAAGAGAACAAAAAACCTAGTTAAAATTAGCTCAGTTTCTGCCTCTTGTTAAGATGAACTGACACAAATTCCATGAACTCACAGTACAAATCACAAATTGTCTCCTAGAAGTCACCCAATAATGTCATTAATTCAATGTCCTGCTTTTCAGTATAGGGAGGTTTTCTGGTTTCTGGTTGTAATACATTAACTAACCTTACTGTCAAAATTCCCTAGAATACCACAATGTCAATTTTATTACAAGTGGAACTTCTCTTACTTGATCACAGCCAGACTTATTCCACTGAGTCTCTGTTTTAGGTCCTGAATGCTGATGCCCTGTGGGTATGGGCAGCTTCTTATCAAACTCAGCACCTTTTAAGAAAGGCAATAAAATATTAAATCATGCACACGATGTCAAACTGCAAATACACAAGCATCCTTCAACTCGAGAAACCTATCTTTGTGAAACCATGACTTCTTTTTCTGAGAAAGTCATTTTCCTGCAATTCATAGTTATAGTAAGGAGGAATAGGAAGTATGAGGCGCTGAGCACTGTGCGGTGCAATTTGTTTCTCAAATGCAATTCACTGACATTTTTTATGTAATTAATGTTCTTGTTCACAATAATTTGTTGAAAGTAAAAAAAATTCAGAGGTCGTAATTTATGGCTTTTTTAGCATTAGTTGAAAAGTTATAAAATATATTTATTGCCAAGTCCATTAATTAAAAACAAACAAACAGTTAAAGTCAATTAAAACAAAAATTTAAATTTAAAGTTTCGTTGTCAGTATCAAGCACGCACTGACCCTGTCTGGTCCTTCTGTGTCAGTATAAAAATAATGGCAGCCTTTCTTTAAGTATTATGTTCTAGAATTCTAATAATATATAATTTGAGGGTCACCTGATTCTGGTTTGCGCTTAACCCATTGTTAGCCATGTCGTTAGCTCCTGCATAGCCCCCTCCCATGCTTTCTGTGCCTGGCCGTGACATGGGTGTGACGTTACTGCTCATTCCTCCTCCAGCAACAGACTGAAAGAGAAACAAAACTAAATGGTTTTGACACATTTTCTGGTAACAGCACAAGGTACTTCCCCAAACATAAATACTTAGAATAATAAATCATAAATACCGACTACAGTACATGCAGAAACCACGTACAGAATGGTCTCAGCTTCACATTGATGTGCCAGCTTATCAGTATATTCAAAGTGATGGCATGTTTATAGTTTAGCTCTATATTGTAATTTTTAATACCAACATAAATGAGGCATTCTTTTACATATTCATATAAACTGGTAGCTTCACTTTTGTGTTTAGCAAAAACACAGATGGTTTATGCTTAATATTTCTCACCATGCTCTGAGGTTTGCCGAGGACCATGTGTGCTTGGACAACCTCCAGCATATGTGAGGTGATTTCATTCATGTCCTCCAGGGGCCTGACGCTGAACGCCACAACAGATCTGTGGTTCTGAGACAGGAAGACAAAAACATATGCGTTCAGTCAATCTAGAAACGGCTGAACAGAGTGTAGAGTGAAGTCAAACTCAGACCCGTGGGAAACACTATATATGTGAATAATACTTCCAAATAAGGTCATACCGATGCCAGTTTTGGAAATGACTCAGACACTGCCTGAAATGCTAACTTGGGGTATTTGCTAGTATACAAGTCTATGCACCAATCCAATACCATGTTATTTGTTTATTAGAAACAGGACCTGGCTACTTTCCAGCAGTGTCCCATACATCTGTATACAACTTAACAGATGTTTCACTGCATAATTAGCTAGTATTCATAAATGGAAAGCGGCTTGTGTAACTTCAAGCACATCCATAATGTAACATCCATAGAGTAAGGTTAGTCCAGGTATCGGAATCGGTGTCAGGAAGGAAGAAAAAACATAAAACTTTCAGATTACAACTGCTCATGAAACAAGCCAATATCTACCTGCAACTTAAAATTCACAAACTGGGAAATTAAATTTCACATGGTCATGCAGCCTTGCAAGGGATCATAAAGCTAAATTCCTGTTTGTTTCTGAGTACTGTGGAGAGGATTTTAGGACAGTAAAACTCACCTGAAAGGAGCGAAGATTGCCAGAGACTTTGACGTATGTGCCGGGAGGCAGGACAGTGCTGTCCACACTGGGGTCCTACACAAACCAAAACAACAGCGTTGCCAAGATGCTTTATTTGTGTAGTTTACCACATAAAGATACGCTAATGCTAAAGCCTCTAAACAATGAGGAATAAAACAATGTTTAGTTTTTCCAACACAAATATGTTGACATACTTTTGGCATTATTGTGGGATTATTGTCACATTATTTTACATCACGTTACATATTGTCTGGGTCTTGATCTTACAGTCTTGTACGCTGGTATGAGTGCCTCTATACTTGCTATGTTTTTTATGTATATATTCCACATCTATTCTTTATTGATCATTAACGATTATTCTTTTAATAAAATGTTATGCATACGTGCATAATCCAACCTGTGTATTATTCATCACACGTATACCAGTATACTTTACACACAAATGATTCACACTGCTCTCACAGGTGACAGAGATTAGTACAGCTGCAGAGTATTTAAAATAGTTCGTGCAAGGATAAAACATCCTCACTGACCTCTGTGTCTACCCACTGCTTCACATCCATGGGAGCACCAGTCATGTCATCGACCTTGTACTGGATGTTGGTCATGGATTTGTCTGTGCTCCTGATCACACCCACAATGGTAACCTATGACAGAACAATCCAACAGTGCGATTAAGAAAGGTAAATGGCAATATTCTTGTTAAAAGGAAAGTAAAAAATGAAGTCCCCCAATTTTTCTCACAATATACCTAATGATCAATTCTCCCGGCAGTGTGGTGCTTGTAGCTGTTAACTCCCACTGATGCGCAAGTGGAAAGTTCCCACCAATTTTGGACCAACAGAAAGAACCGTCCCTGGGAGGTTGTGACTTGCACAGAGGCTCAACAAAGTGCTTTGTAGATTATGTCCAATTTAGTGCTAAAACGAGCAGTTGATCAATTGAGCCACAGTCAACTAATCTGACAATGATTATTTTCATTATTGAAAAATCTGCTGGATTAGTTTTTTGATTCAGATTTTTTTTCGAAATAAAATGACAGGTAACAGAGAAAAATGGCAAGATTATTTATTCAAAGAGGTTGTTTTCCCAATCTATAATCCAAAACTACAACTTATTGTTTACTATGAGGAAAAAAAAGCACTAAAGCCTCATACTTGATAAACTAGAACTTCTAAATATTGGCCTTTTAGATTGGGAAATGAAGAATTAAAATATTTGCTGAATGTTTTCTGTTGCTCAAATCACTGATTAATCAACCATTTCAGCTCTACCACTAACAATTTTGATACTGAACTAATCATTTAAGTTGCCTTTCTGCCATTGTAAATTGACTATAGCTATTTAGACAAAGCAGGCAATTTAAAAGATATCGCCTGGGAAATTGTGATGGGCATCTTTCACTACTTTCTGACATTTTTGTCATGCCCTCCTTTAGAAGCCAAAAAGTTTGAAAATAGAAAAAATATACATATAGAAATCAACTGATAAGTATAATAATAGTTAGTTTCAGCAATGTCTTATGGTACATTTCCACTAGACATAGAGATAAGATTTAGATTAGATTTTCATGTTCCGCCACCAAGCTTTGCTTGAGCTTACCTGGGCAACTTCCACATCTCCTACTTTAAAGGCTTCATCAGCCTGGGAGGCCGACATAAGCTGTGACACTGTGCAGGGAATTATCTGTGTGGCCCGGGTTCTCTGCAAAACATACACACACGGGTTGACTGCTGTGCCTCTCCATCCAATGGTCAATCAGATTTTTCATCAGAACATATGAATCACACTGCACAATGTGTTAATGGGAAAGGGGCTATGCTTATGATAGGTTGATAAATCTAATCTATTTAAATATGAAATGCAATTTAAGGGAAGTTGTTTTGATTGATGTTCTGCACAGTTTTGTTGCTATAGATCTGTTTCAAGTCTCCAGTGGATTATAAAGCAGTTGTAGTGTAGACTTGAATACAAACCCCTTTCTTCTCTCCTCCCTGGGATAAGGCAGGTGATGCAAAGCCTCCTGGAGACTGAGTGTAACCTCCGGCCATACTCGACTCACTGTACCCTCCTGAAAGAGCAAGGAAGCAGTGACAGCTAAGATGAGGAGACGTTTATTCGCTATGCTTGTCGTTTAAATCGCTAGTTTTCGCCAGCTGACGTTAACATCAGAGACACAATAACAAAGAGGCAAGTTGCAAAGCTAACGTTAGCCGCGACCAGAAAACACCAACAAGCCAACCTGGCTAGTTTATGAACATTAAACTCACCCTGATTCCACATGTTGGCACCTTTTATTAAGTTAATAAACCCAAATCTGAAACGTAAATGACCCTTTGGAACAGGGACAACAGCCTTATACAGGTTACTTCTGTATGCTAGACTTCTTCCTTGAGTAGTCCCGCGCGCTAAACTCAATGTACAGCGCATGCGCGTATCAGAAGTCCCGCGAAACTACACCGATTGTTTGAGATAATTTAGCCCTGATCTTCGCTTGTCAGGCAGCCGTTATGTTTACAAATGCCTTTTTGACGCTATAAATGTCGACTCAAAAGCTCAACTATGGCTCTAACCATATTTGTAGTGTCTATTTATCCTAATTTGTGGCTCATATAGCTTGTTGGGAACACTACAGCTCAGGAGAAAAGAGTGCCTGAAAGGCATTGATCGGGGCAAGTTCGGACAATATTTCAATTATTTGTTGTTCTCAAGTCCTGTTGGACATATTGCGTGTAACGCATTGACTGTATGTGTACTGACATAATTGTCCAGTTGCAGTCTCGCAGACTACACGACAAACCAACTTCACTACACAACACAACACACCCCCTGAGATATTTTCCTTCCCTAACAAAGTAGTAGCCTACTGGTGCCTAAATCCAGCGCTGCCTAGACCTAACCGAAGGTCGAGGGTGTATCATTTAGTGGGCGTGTGGTAACTACCGTGAGTCCGCAGGTATTGTACTGATCTAACATGATCCTTGCATCTGTGACAACAGCTGTTTGAACATTAGCCACACTACAGTTCCAAAGTCTCAATCAATAAATTACATAGGCTATATATTTATAAAATACTGGCAGGCATATATCCCCAATCTTAAAATATTTAATTCTAAAATGACTAATCCTACCTAATTTCTACTTTTTAAACATTGTTCTGTTGTCCTGAACAGTTATGGCCGCGGCCCCCTTTTTGTAAGGTGTCTTTAAAAACCCATAGACAAAATGGCAAATGTAAACGTAAAAAAACAAAAAACAAAGAAAGAAAAACAAGTTCTGAACATATTTCTTTACTTTTATTAATGCAATGATAATTACATTTGTATTTCATTATAATAATTTCATTAGATTCAATATTTCTTACTTCCCTCCAATTTGCTGAGGCCCCCTGGTGGCCCCCCAGGAGCCGCTGCCCCCACTTTGAAAGTCAGGGCAGTAGGCTACTGAAGTACCCAGATTGAGGAAGCCTATCTGATGCCTTTTAATGGCATATAAAAAGCCTGTATTGTCTGTTGCACTGTTTCAATACGAATGCAGGCCTATTCTTTGGAGTAATTCCCCATAATAAAGATTTTTTTTGCCTCATATCCAAATGGTTTGACTCTAGTCTAGATGTGTTCTGGGCCTGCTGCCAAAAGTCTGTTAATATTGCGCTTCATTTTAATTAAAATATGCACATTAGCATTTGAACTTCTTTATATGCAGCCTTTGTTACGCTATTAAAGGTAGGCTGTTAATCTTTGTCATATAGAGTATTTCGAGTTTGAACAATAAAGGGAACTTTCAGGGAAATGAACCATCAGGGTAAAGGCCACGTCATAGCTGTAGGCCTATCTTATCTTGCTTCGCCCTTTATAGACTTACCTCTCAAACCTGGACTTGACTTCTATCACAAGTTTGTTTTCCTCAAGAGTTCAACATGTCCGCAGTAAGGCTGCTCCTATCTTATCTGTGTTTCAGAGAGGTTCTCGCGCTGTCTGGTAAGTAGGATCCAAAATAACACATTGTAATGTATATTATTAAAATGTTTCTTGAAAAACTCCTTTCTGCAGAGACAACTTCATATGCGCCATTGCACATCATTTTTATGCAGGGAACTTCTGGCACATCACGGATCTGCACTGGGACCCAACATACAAGCTGACCGATAATCCTGAACTCGTGTGCGCATCAAGCGATAAACAGCCTGCAGCCAATGCAGGGAAGTTTGGAGCCTATGTTTGTGATGCGCCATGGCACCTTATTAACTCCTCTGTGTATGCCATGAAGGATATTTTACCAGACCCAGATTTCATCATATGGACAGGGTATGTGCCTCAGGCTGATTGTAAGATTTTTCATTAATCATGCTGGCTTGTTGAGTCCCAAGTTCATCTACAGAGATGCAAATACTTAAATCATCCTGTTTATGTTTTTTTTATGAGATACCATGCACTAGAGGCACAGCTTGAAACCACTGTCCCACTGACATAACACTAGTGTCAGCCTATATTGTATTCCTACTCTGCTTTAGTGAGGCCCTCTCTAACTGTGGGGCCCGATAAATCATCACTTCCACCAAATTTGTTTTGCTTCTCAGAGATGACACACCACATGTGCCCAATGAGGATCTGGGAGAAGAAGCAGTGCTCCACATTATCAGCAACCTTACCCACATCATAAATCAGGTGTTTCCATGTAAGTGTGAGGTCAAGAGACATTGTATCTTTCAACGGAAAAAACACTGGAAATCAATGTTTATTGTAGTGTTGTGGTATTGATTCATTCATATCAACATTTACTGTTTTCCTTAGACACTAAAGTGTACTCTGCCCTGGGCAACCATGACTACCACCCTAAGAGCCAGCTTCCTGCAGCCCCAAACAACATCTATGACCAAATAGCAAAAATGTGGCAGAATTGGTTGGATCCAGAGTCCCGAGGAACATTTAAAAAGGGTGGATGGAGCCTCCTGTGATACTTTGAGATTCATTCTTTTGATATTAGAACAATTACTTTCCTAAGAATAAAAAAAAATCACCATTCATTAGAAAGCGTATCCAATTCTGTTTTAAATTGTCTGCATTTTTTTTTCCTTTGCATAGGTGGATATTACACAGAAAATCTGCTGAATCGACCAGGTTTCAGGATGCTGGTCCTCAACACTAATCTCTACTATGACCAGAACAAGCTGACCCTGGACATGGACGACCCAGCGGGCCAGTTTAGTTGGGCGGACCGGGTTCTTACAGAGGCTGCCGGCAACAAAGAAAAGGCAAAGCATCTTGTCGAACTGTGGGACTTCCATTTTCTGCTGTCTGGCCGTCTTTTAATTTGCTGTCATATTTTAATTAGCATTAAGAGGGGAATACAATTGTGTACAATATTAAGTGCATAATAATTTATCTTTTTAATACTGGTTACCAGAGTAAACAGGAATTATCTCATAGGATATAATGCAACACTCCCTAAAACTGAGCCCTGGGAGGGTGCTTCAGTCCAATTTAAATGATGTCTTGCCTAAAGTTGAACTGCTAATTGTTTGCTTACTCTACACATGCTTTCACTACCAGGTCTACATCATTGGCCACATTCCCCCAGGTTTCTTTGAGAAGAAGAGAAGTAAGCCATGGTACACACCTAAATTCAACAAGCTATACTTGGATTTGATTCAGAAGCATCATCCAGTCATACTTGGACAGTTCTTTGGTCATCATCATACCGATACCTTCCGGATGTTCTACAATTCAGAGGGTAAGGTCAGGGTGACTGCTACTACTAATGCTCTTCCTTGTGTTGCATCAGTGGTTATTTAATTGTTTTTTACTTTGTCATCTCTTGACTGTGATGCAGAGTGGCTAACGTTAAGTGTCCAGATGTCACCAATTACATTCTGGCACATGATACTGTGGTAATCAGAGGTGATGACCTCTCTATTTCTACAGGATCTCCCGTCAGTACAATGTTCCTCAGCCCAGGTGTGACACCGTGGAAAACAACACTTCCTGGAGTCACGGATGGAGCCAACAACCCTGGGATCCGTATCTTTGAATACGACACCCAAACGCTCCTGGTCAAAGTAAGTCAAGGCCAGTCTGTATGATTTCTATTCAAATATAATGTATTTAGGAGCCTTTCTAAGCTGTTATTTGTATAAAGGATGTGCGACCTCCAAGAAAGCATCCCATGTTTTTATTGTTCTAGATTCTTTTTTTTTTTTAAACCACACATTTGAACATGTGACCATAGGATGTGGTGACCTATTACTTGAACCTGACTCACGCGAACGCAGCCAGCGGACGCTGGGAGAAGGAGTATCGCCTTACAGAGAGCTTCAGAGTACCAGACGCCTCCCCAGCCAGCATGCATCAGGCTCTGGAGCGCATTGCTAATGACCACTGCTACCTACAAAAATACTATGTGTTAAACTCGGTCAGCTATGACCTGACGGAGTGTAACAGTGACTGCCGTGTTGACCACGTGTGTGCAGCCAGAGAGATAGACTTTAGCAGGTATGAACACTGTCTGGAAAAAGAGGGAACAGTTGCCATTTATGGTGGGTTGCTTCCAGTCCTCTCTGTGGCTGTAAGCCTGCCGTTGGCATATCGGTAATGATCACCCGATCAGGAAAATTCAAATTCAATATCAAGAGCATTGTGGTAATGAAAATACCCTTTTCACAATATTTATCATCTTTTAAATTATATGACATCTTTAATGTACATGAGTCATGCACTAGATACTTTATCTTCTGTAATCATTGGTGTGACCTCTTTGGTTTATTGATACTGGTTGAATTATACATTTGCAGTCATTGGTATTCAGTGGCAAGTACATACTATTCAACTGTCATCTTCTGCATCCAATCCAGACATTTCTTTCCTCCCCAAGCTTTTCTGTCTAACACTACTATATCTGTTTAATAAAACCAGAAATAACTTTTTATTTGTTGAATGTCATTTTAACAGCTATCGGAAAAGTAAACCTGTTGATTAATCAATGTAGACGTTATGCCCATATAACTTGGAAACAACATAACCTGTTACTAAACATATCAGATAACGCTGCATTACCCCGGGCACTATAATACTCCCTGTTATCCCATATCATTATACAATGATTAAATGAATTTTTAATTACTGTCAGTAAACTTACGGGAACTCATAACTTCAAACGTGACAGATACTGGACTTTGAGCTGGCTGTGAAGACACGTTTATTGAGTATGTGCTTGGGCAGTGTATTTGACACATCAACAATAATGTGGCAGTCTCTGACGGGTGTACTACAAAGCAACCTTAATAGGTTAATGAGGTGTCACCACGGTAACCATGCTAAACGCATACCCTGGTGCAGAAGAGAATATTTTGAGAGTTTCAGATTAAAATCGGCTATAACCGGCGCTGCCCTTTTACCAATTATTTTCTTGATGATAATCCACAATGAGGTATAGATTCTCAGCTAAGAAAAAAACATTATATACAAACTTGCTTGCCGTACATTAACACGCACACTGAATGAAGGGGTATAATAGCAGAGCAAATTACAGTATATGCACCGTGTTGTGTTTTTTTTGCCACGGTATCATACCCGCAACACATACCAGTTGGTGATCCAGAAAATCTCTTTTCCCTGTTTGCTAATATTAACATGTTAAATTTCACACAGCACATCATAAATGCACTAAAAGAATGATGAAGGCACAGCAACCGCAGACCACTTTGGATGATGTTTTTATGCTCGGTTCTGATTTAGTGATAAAAAAAAAAAATACATTAAGAATTTATACCATCAGCAATTATCTGGCAGCAGCCCTCTCGCTTTATAGGCAGCAGCAATGTTGCTTTTTGCCATGATCATTTTTTTTATAACCTTCATAGCTCTCCATTATAACCTGTTCCTTTGGACTGAAGTAGGCGGCACGATCGGCTCAATTTGTGCGGAAGAAGAGTCAAATGACGTATCAAACTCCCCTTTTTATGGGAACGTGCACAGAGCCTGAAGGTTAACAAAGAAAGTTGATAACCACATTTGCGATACTCATTATCTCTGACCGGGGTTTTAGGTTTTGTTGCCAGCTCACACAAAAAAAGCCTGGCTATGTCGAACATGCGTCGTAGTAGTACACCCCTCTGGGGTTACACTTCAGTTCATACACTTTTAGTTGATGGTTGTGTTCACATGATCAGGACCTGTTTAGCCGACGTGAAAGGCTGCATGGCTGCGTTCAGAGCCTTGCTGTAGTCTTGGAGGCCCACCTCGGTGCAGGCAGGAGCCGTCAGCTTTCCCTGCCGGATGAGGTAGCACAGTTCATCCAGCATGGTTCTAAATGCCCTTCCATCTGAGGAGAAAGTCTCATTAAATTCATTTTAAAAGACTTGATTTGCATCTCATGATCTATGAAACTCCATAAGGACTCACCATTTAAGTGATCTTTCTTCCACTGTGTGACCCAAAATCCCTGAACCTTCACGTCCTTGAAAATGAGAGCACTCTGGAGAGAACAAGTTCAGTAAGTGTATTGAGAGGAAAAGTGTTTCTGTGAAATGTGAAGGCTGCAAGAGGTTTCATCTCACCACAGGGACAGTAACTGGCTGTTTGGCCATCCCTCCATAAGTCACCATAGATCCTCCAAACCTGGAAGACATGGAAATGATGGCATACTAAAATCACTTTTTCTCCTCACTGTCAGATATAAGATCATGCCAACAAAGTACATCATCCTCACTGTAGATGACGGAGCAGTTCTGTTGCGCTCTTGCCTCCAACTCCATTCAGTGCCAGTTTAGGCTTTGGACAGATCTTTTAAAAATAATAATATTATATTGTGTGTTTCGCGAATAACTAAAGTCACATGAACATATCTCTATTAAACCTATCTTCGGACCCACAGACCTTGAACAGTTCCTTAATCTCAGGTCGCCTCAGTGCCTCTTCTTTGAGCACGTGAGTTGCTCCGATGGCTTTCAGTCTATCACTGAGCTGTGTGAACTCTGGCCTTTGAAAAGGAAGACACAATGAAGAAGTTCGTCACAGTCATAAATTCTAGCACACAAAAAACTCTGTTACTCTTGGGCAGAAGACCACACTATCTCACAGTCAGTTGGCTTTCAGTGACAGAACGAGCCAAAGATTAGGACTGAAAAGTTTAGTCTCCTGCAAAGATTTCATATACTTATTAGGAAAGAGAGCTGCCAGTTATTTACCCACAGTAGTCATTTAATAGTTCATCTAATATGACGGAGTTCACCTGTCTCTGACAATGTTGATAGTGTTTATTCCCCTTGCAGCAGCAATCTGTATTACAGCCTGCCCAACTCCACTGTTGGCTGCATTCTGGATCACAGAATCACCTGCAAGGACAGCAGATTAAAGGAAACTGTCGCATGATGACTAAGTCTACTGCAGAGCATGCCATGTTTTTAGAGATAACTTAGGAACAGTGCATCCTCAAATCTCCATTTAGAGTTTTTTAATTTATCATCACTTCAAGAGAGCAAGATGTTCTCATCATGAGTCTCCCAGCTTGCTTGTTGATTAACAAACATTCACAGAAGTTTGAAAGTGCGGGTACAATTCAGTTCATTTTACCAACATATTGGAACATTATGATATGTCTACCCCTTCTATGGGTGTAATCCAGGGGTTTGGAGTTTCAGAACAATATATTTTTTTTTTTTTTAAATTATAATGTGGTGGAAACGATTACCTGGCTTGAGATCCTCAAAGTCAGAGAGCATCCTCAAGGCAGTGCATGGATTCACCCCGAGTGTAGCAGCACACAACAGGGGAATGTCCTTCGGCAGCGAGATGACAGCATCCTCGGCTAGCACTGCCTCTGTCTTCCATGTCCCTGCCCACACAAAGGCACAAAACCCTTATGATCTCATGTTCGGAAACATAACTGTGACCCTGTGGACTCATTCATGTAATTCAAACTGTATTTTACCAAGACCAGCATCTTTTGGAATGACCCAATCTCCCGCTTTGAGAGACTTCACCTGGCTGCCCACCTCTACAATCTGGGCCACTCCCTCGTTGCCTCCAATAGCTGGGAGATCAGGCAGGATAGCATAAGTACCTGAAAAAACACTGTCAGATAAACAACTTGTCTTCATACCTTACAAAAATAAATACTGTGGTGCGTTTCGTGGCTCTTCTATTCCTGTTGGTAGTCTGTTGCGGAGGTAATACCTTGAATCATGTTGATGTCAGATGGGTTGATTGGAGCTGCCAGCATTTTAACCAGGACATCCCTTGCACCTATAGAGGGCAGATCTACATCCTCTAACCTGGTAACCAAAAAATGATTCAGTAATAATGTCAGTATGAGAGTTAAAATGTATAAACAAATGAATCGATAATAACAAAAATCTTTAATTGAAGCCCTAACCCATTTTCTATTTCGAAGGGCTGTAACAGCCACTGTTAGTTTAAAGGCGAATTCCAGTATTTTTATACCTGGGCCTTATGTTTATATATTTGGATGTGTAAGTGATTCATACTTACCAAAAGTTTTGGGATTGGTCCAGTAAATAGCCTCAGCCGATAGCCGTGACAAACCTGCGATGGCTGCAACGTAATCCTTAGGGGCAACTCCGGGCATCAAAGTTACATCCACTGAAAACTGAAAACATTACAGAAAGGATCCAACAGCGATAGTCATCATTGTTACAGTAAAATCCTCTTTGTTTAACCGACAGCACAAGTCTCGTCTGAGAAGTCTCGTGTCAAAATCTCGTGAGATGTGAGTTGTTGCAGGAAGACGACTGTAGAGAAGTGAGTTTGGAGTTGTCCAAGAGGGACTGCCCTCAAGAATTTATTTCCAAAGTCATGGCTGAATATTTAACTGATTTTAACAGTCTAGATGAGCAATAACTGCAACAACTTGCCTCTCGCGAGATTTCAGAGCGATACCTCTCCTCAGACGAGACTTGTGCTTCCGGCTAAACAAAGAGGATTTTACTCTAACAATGAGGACTATCACTGTCGGAT
>JBBPCS010000883.1:104594-116508 GCA_037974645.1 Hollardia meadi | reverse complement strand
TTGGTAAGTATGAATCATTTACACATCCAAATATAAACATAAGGCCCAGGTTTAAAAATACCGGAATTCCCCTTTAAGCATTTTCATAATGCCTTGACACACTAAAATAAGGCGAAGACGTGGCATTAGACAACTTACTTAGACAAGCGACAAAAAGGTAAGATTAACACTTTATCAGAAGTGTTTTCAAATATATCTGGTAAATTGGTTAACCGCCCCACTTCCGGGTCGCTTTAGAGCAGTGTGCAACGTCTTCCCTGAGTCTTACCATGTGACAGTGGGAGAGACAGAACAGGGACAAATAAACGGTACCTTAATGTTTATAAAGACAGTGGCTCTTACTTAACGACTTGAGAAGGGTCTCCATGTTTTCTGAACAGAAGGGCCTTGCATGTCTGTGCTCGAAGTCCAGCTGAGTGACTGAAGAGAGAAACATGAGCATTATCCAGGTGCCTTGTACATTTTAAAAAGGCAGCCACGAAGCTCCTTCTGCAGACTGTCCGGCTTCTTAAACACACTCTGTGAAGAGGCGGCCACATCGCAACACTGGAGTAAACTTCAAATTTTTAAAACAACACCGCTACTCAATAATATTCGTCAATTGAATGGTTAGTTGTTATTGAATTCCTCCTACTGTGCGGCCATATTGGATTTTGCCCATGAGTTTGTGTCATTGAAAATATAAACAGAGAACAGCGCCTCTGGCGGATAAACACGGTAACTCGCTGCTCAGAACCATGATACAGTCATTTGGGTTTCAGAGGGTTACGAAGCAGAATAAAGAGGAATTTATTGTTTATTCACTTTGTTTCACTTCATGTAATGCAGCACTGTGAGAGGCTGTGTGAACCTATTGAGATAATAGAATAAGAACAATGACACTTCTCATATTTACACCCTGTGTATTTTTTATGAGTCATACCCAACAAAAAATGTACTCAGATGATGACGGCATAAAATGTGGTGGGGTCACATACTTTCACTTTCCTCCATTTCACATGGTAGGGGAGAGCAGGGCCTCTTTGTCACACTGGTTATATCTCCAACACCAGAGGGCGCTAGCAAAACAAATAGTTGCATGTGCAACTTACTGTTCAGAAGGCATTTAGTTCTTGACATGCAGTATCATGAATGTACAGTACATCTGTGCAGTATTTACCAGTGTAATCTGAAGTGAGAACGGTTTTCATATTTTTAACTACAAAAGGAAAAAAAATAAACTAAACTGCACTATTTATATAATAAAACTCTGATATGTACGTTCAATTATATTATGATTAGCAGAGAGATAAGGTGTATTTTGATACCTAAACCAATGTCCTGCACTAAAGCTATATATAGCTAGCAATACCCCATATGTCACTCTGGGGCAAGTTGTCTCAGTGCTTATACATGAAGTCTTATCCATTTACACTCGTTTTTTTCTAGTAAGAATGCATTTTGGTCTGCATAGACTTATCTAGCTGTCATGCTCACAGGAGACTATAATTTCTTTGTTCATTTCTTTACTATTTACCTGTTTTTTCATGCACAGTGTGAAGTTCTGGTATTTGAAACATCTGTTTCCAACAATCATACTTTTAACTGCAAAATTGAGTGTGCAAAGCCTCCACTTTTTTACATGTTCTCATTTTACTGAAAAATACGAGAATCAAAGCAAGGAAAATTAGTGAACCTGAAACGTTGTCCAGGAGGAAATGTGTACAATGTATTATGTGAATTTGATGAATTTGATCTATGCCTAATATCAGGTATGGTGCCTGAGAACTTTAAGCCCTGAAAATATAATAATAATAAATTTGCCTCGCATAGTGTGACAACTTTCCCAGTGACAGGGACACTTGTCACAAATGCGCAGTCTGCATTTAACCATTTATGACTCTTTGAGTGAGAGCTAAAAATCTAAAATTATAGATTTGTGTACAAAACTTAATTATTTATCTAATATGGATGTCATCATTAATCTGATTTGCATTTTTAATTTGTTTAAAAATAGCAGAAAATGCTTTAAAATAACACAAATTGCCCACCGAATTTTCCACAGAATCATGAATACATCTTCATATATCTTGTTTTGTCAGAATAAAAGTCCCACATTATGTTAGCTGTTGCAGGAAGGCAAAAAAGACACATGAATATTGACATATTTACTAGGAAATGGAGATGTTTACATATAGAAACATATAGTCACGGTAATACTTTTGAAAAGCCTACATGCTTCTCAATATTGACAAACATTAAAGCAATATAAGATAGATCAAGATGGTTGTAATTTTATGTCAGTCAACATTGATACATTCATCAGTAATAAATGCACATTTCTGGAAGTAGTTCTAGCCATTTATCTGATGACATCACAAAATAAATGGCTGATGGTCAAAGGAGATGTACCTCAGAAAGCAAACTGTGATAAAGAATGCTTTGATGTGCTTCAAATGTTACCCTGAGCACGTAGTTGCATTTTCAAGGTATATCTACCCCAACAGTCATATCACAATAATCACAACACCACCGAGGGGTCAAATAGGTTTGTTGCAATCAGAATGTCTTCTATGGACTTCATTTTCCAAATGATACTTTGGAAAGATCATTAAGTACAGTAGAATATTGCAAACATTACAACACAAACTGTCAGTCAACCTTCATCTAAATAGGGGGTGTCCAATTAACAATTTGTGGTTTCTGGGGATGTAAAGAAAGTTAACAAAAATTCATCCACATGTATCCTTTTTAAATGGAGAGAAAGGAAAATGTTCAAGTCTGAGGATACATTGCAATCATGAGTGGTAAATCCAACATAAACACATACATAAAAGTAAATCATTCTATCTAATCAGAGCACTTACTTGAACAAACTGTTCATCCTTTCATATCCTGGACTTATCAAAACAGTGTTTGCTTCTGCATCCTTTAAATTTGGCAAATTTAATAACAGAGTGTGAAAAATATTTGAGTGTTAAGTCGTCGATGAACACATTCTTTTTGTCATAAGAGTTGATAGTCGGAAACACCAAGTAGTGGCCATGTGTTGAGATGAGACAACCCCTAGACTAGCCCCATTCCCTTTAACGATATACTACTACATCACCATCTACGACGATTATAGAGGAAAAAATACAACATTATTATCATATACCGTAATGTCAAAGAGGAGAAAATATCAACATCATCACACTGGGTTCATGGAAAGCAAACAAAGTATAACAGTCAAAAAAGCTTGGTAATCGCAATCTTAACTGTTTCACATCATCTAATGTGTGGCATTCTTTTTTGGTCACAATCTTAGTATTTTTATTAAAAGTAAAAAGAGAAACTGTTGGGCCAAGACATTCCAAAACCCATTTTGCTTTGGCTTCCTTGTCCTATGCTTTACATAATGTGGATGAGCATACAGTCCCTGCTTTGTCTTGAATAAAACTCTCTTTGACTCCTTCCAATCAATCTGAAGTATTCCCTGAGTTTTCAGATTGGCAATTCCTGAGATGAGCCTAAGAGTAGAGGTATGTCTTTTTTCCAACCAGCAACCGACTGTATGTGGCATATGAAAATCTAAAAAATATTCTATAGAATATGGAACATATATTCAAAAAAAAAAAGAGATTAAACTGAATATAAAAATGAATTAATGCATCTTACACGTGATTAGTGCAGAGTAACATTGCATTGGTTTTGGCATAGATAGGAATAACAATGGGACTCTCTTCAGAGAGGCTCATTGTGCACAAAAATAAAGAATAATAAAAAAAAATCTTACAAGTCAAAGAAAATAAACTCAGTTTACGTCAGTCCTCATAATACTATGTAGCTGTACAGTATGTACTGTATATTGTTTCGCTTGTGTTGCAATATATTACTGTCACACTGTATTCATACATTGAATTAATGTTAAGGACAATGACCAATCAAGCACATATGTACAAAGTAATACAAGTACCTGGATATTAAATATGCGTTACCCAAATATATTCTCAAGTCATCTGGAGCTTTGAATGGCATTTAGCAGTTTTTTGATTGCTGAGAGGCTTCAACAGGAGCAGAAGGAGAAGCGACAGCACTATTGGATGAAAATAAATAAGTAGTATGATTTTTTTCTTTTTAAAAAGGCTTTAGAATAATTTTACATATATATTAATTGGGTGTAAAAGACTTGTCAGCTTCTCCTGTAAAACGGGAGTAAAATGCTGATTAGCCAGCTAGTTCTACATGCTCCTCCATGCAGGCTTGGTGTTCCTGAGCTATTACCCTACTAAGGGTTATAGGGAGGTAATGTCTTAAATAACTACCTAGAAATGGATCACACTGGATATCAACAAAAACACCAGCCTTCCCACTGGCAACGCCATGTCTCATTCTGCCTCATTTTTATTCAAGTATCAAGAGGAGAGCTAGCTGGACCCCTCAGTAACTCAGTCCAGATCAAGTATCTTATTAGCAGTGATGATGTACATGTATTGGGGTTCATATCACACTGGGTGAAATTCTATCACATTCAAATTGAGGTAATTATAAAGCAGCAGTATTTCACACAGCAGCCATCTGGTATTCTCTGCCCAATCGTGGCGACAACATATTTATTTTGGCACTCTGAGCGGCTCAGAGTTACAGCACCATGCTACATCACACCCAAGTACAGCAGACCACAACTGACCACATCCAGCTGAGATGTTGGGCGTGATGTTCAAGAGATTTGAACCTCTGACCACGTCCAGGTTCAATGACAATGCTGTGTAAAGGCTGCAGCGCAAAAAGGATTCGAGTTAGTTAACCCCAATTTCACTCACAATCTCCATAGCTGTATTCTGAGAATATTTGGTTTACCATCAGTGGTCATAATGACGGTTTTAATAGCAGACTAAACATGCAATAATGAGGTAGACCATCTACCTTTAGACAGGTGATAATAATGAAAGGACAAAAAAAAAAGAAACTCTGACCAAAAGCTGGAAACCACTTCTGGTCTGACATTCATTTGGCCCCAGGATTACTGGATGGTCAATTGCAATATTGGCAGATGCCAATACATTGCCTATAGCTTTACCCTAAAACCCGTCCCATGTGTTTTCACAAATCCTCCCCTCGCCATATGCAGACTAACATTCATTACAGAGGTACGTCTCTGCCTTGTCGGATAGTGAGGTGTAACAGTCAGGAAGGAGACTAAAAGGTAAGGCAGCAAAAGTGTAGCTCTATACTTAACACACTGAGTATTACAAAAAAAGAAAAGAGGTGTAATGCCCACAGGATAGGCACAGTATCGCATAAAAAAACTGACTACAAAAATCCATCAAGATAATCCGTTACATGGCATTGCTCACTACAATCTTAAACCCCTCAGAACAGCAGTGATTCAAACAATTAGAAAGTGTCCTGAGTGCAATAATACAGCAGTATTCCTGAGTGTTACACCAAATGACAAACAAAAAAAAAAAACTTCTTCATGAGCAATTTTTTTTTAACCTGAGGTAGTTCCAAAAGCAGCTTCAACAGGTGGAAGGGGATCGTATCTCCCGTCTCTCCATCAAAGCAGTTTGATTGGCCTCTGTGCTTCCCCGGCATCTGTGCTTCCCAATTTCTTGTTTAATCAGAGCTCTCGCGAGGCGGTGCCAAGTGACTGTGCTCCACCTCGTCTCCTTTCGAGGGGGACGGTTTTCCCTGAGAACCCGGTGAGGACTGCTGTGCTTTGATTGGGCAGCTGGCAACCATGTGGTCGATGCTCTGGCAGAAATGGCACTTCTTGGGCTGGGGTGGTAACTTGCACTCTTTGGCGTGGTGGTCAAGGCCTCCGCAGTTGTAGCATCTAAGAGAGCAGAGCGTTTAGCCAAATGTCATGTGTGCTTTAATCTGCTATAATTGATTTTTTTTATATGGCCTGGCAAATGGAAGTCAGACATTAACTCCCCTTAAGATCTGTTTTTGGTCTGCACGTATTCCTGAGGGAAATATCTGGCTCTTTAGCTGCTAAATACTCCACTCTGTACACCAGTCATTCACTACCTTTATCTGTTTGCTGTTTAGTGCTGGGCAGTTGGTTTTTAAAACCTTTTCTTTTTTTAACTTAAGACAGCTGCCTACTGCGGCCAAAAACATGAATATGACAGAGCAGTGAGAGTGAAACAAAACAGTTAAGTTACTGGCCAGAAAATCAAAACAATGAGTTGGAAGATGCTAAAAAAAGATAAGGGAACTGGAGATTATTCTGTCCATTATGTTGTAGTAGTATGACTCAGATTTTTTTGTTGCTTCAGCAGATGAATGTGGAAACACCCTTCTAGTGTGAAACTCTGCTGCACATACATAAATCTGCACAGTGAAGGTAAAACATCCAAAGGAAGTGACAATAACACACTTTTGAGCGGAACAGGGTTTTAAGTTGCATCTGTTTGCCACTAGGTGGCAACATTTCACCTGGAATGACCTGAGATTGCATGGGGTCATAAATCTTGCAAGGGCATTCCAGGTCACACCGCATTGCCTTTTGGAGGACACACCAGGATCCTCATTTACAAACCTGACTTCATATCAATTTTGATCTTAAGTATAACTTAGCAGAAAGCCACACTTATAGGTAGTTTTGTAATAAACCTTACTCTCCCAAGCTGCGTGTTTAGCTTTGTTTTAAGTAGTTTTAGTAGTTCGTTTTAGTAGACAGAATAATAACGCTTCAATCTAACCCTTTAACATCGCTGTGACCTCATCTTACAAATGATTTGATTTTCTCTTTTGGTCTATGGCTGTTCCTCATTTGTGTTGGCATTATATAAGGGGAAATTGCATGGCAGGTGCCATCAATTTAAACTGTTTGAGATTTATGGATCACTGTGCGTACGTTACAAATGGGATTCTCAGAACATGTTTAAGGAAGGTTTTCTATGCTGAGCATCTTTTATCAATTGAATGTAAGCACACTGTCTGAAATGATCTTAAGACTAAGCTCAAATTCAATCAAAGAGCATTTTTATAAACAAGGCCCCTATGTCAGAACATCTCAAAACGTGTCATGTTTCTTAGAATATCAAAAATTATGACCGAAATTTAAGAAATCTTCACACTAGCAACTTTTAGGCAAGCAGGAGTGTAACTATTACAGTGGACTACACAACTTCAAGACTGAAGCGGCAGGGTTCCTATTTTGCCATGGACCTCATATGACTACCATATTATCTCTAGGTATAGTGAACAGCTTGTCCTATTTGTCGGTTTGTCACTGCCAAAAACTTCCTGTTGCACTATTGTATCAGAGTGAAACATCCCTTTCATTGGCATTGAACTTTTCAAATGAACACCATCAGGGGTCACCTGAAGCCATCAGGGGTGCCATCAGCCACATGTCTACAATGGCCACGCGTGCAGGGGCGGAAGACAGATGGGTGGTGGGCGTGGGGCGGCCAGCCTGTGCCACTGCGGACCCCCTGCCACCATTGTGGCAGCAGATGACGATTGAGCAGGGCGGCTGCCAAGGGGTCAGTGTGGCTTTGTGGCGGCGGCCGTTTGGGTGGTGTCAAGGTCTATACCATCACATCACAGAAGCTTTCTACATCAGCATCCACCAGGAGGCAAGTGGAGGGAAAGGGAAGTGGTCCCTTTGTCTAAAAAGCTGCAGTAATGACCTCTGAACCTTGCCTCCCTCCTCCCTCCCCAGTCCTCTAACCCCCAATACCCATCCCAGCCCCCAGCCCCTTTGCATTTACTCATACACTGTTGTCATGACAACAGTGACCTTTCACCCCCTTGCCCAGGCTCTTACATCTGTTATCAATTAAATGGACAAGAGCCTTTTCCCCACCCTCAGTCATACACACACACATTTATATATATATATATTTATACAGAGTGACACATACACTCGCCACACTTGAAAAGGTGGGCTATATAATGTGGACTAAAAAACAGCCGTTCACTTTGGTGGGAAAACATGAACCCAAAACTAAACTAACTAACTAGAAACTCCTAACTCCTATCCTAATGATATCTGACTATTGGGTATAAATATGATCAATCAATCACACATGAACCAATGAAACACTATCCAGTGTTGCATAATGAAATACGCTACAGGGGAGCGATATCTTATCAATGGATCAGTGTGGCCCAGGGAGAGTTATTGAACCACAGCAGGCCTCCCAGGACCCTTTGAGGCCGTAATGATCTCTGTTCTCACACTGACTACTCTCTGGCTCTAATCACAGCTGACAGGAGTTGATACACATCTAAGCCTGTGTTATATTGCTATTTAAAGAATTACCCAAAAATCAAGAGCCCTTAGCTCTTTACCTTTGCATGAAACTCTTGAATCTACAGAAGAAATGTTTCATGAATTATTTATCAAACTGATCACTAAACTTTTGGCTTTCTTTGTAACTCATGAAAATAGCAGTTATTTTTTAGAGGATCATGTACAGGTTTAGATCAAGCAAAAATATAAAGATCATGCTCAAGGCTATTCCCATCACATTAGAGTTGAGACAGTACTAGAATAACCAAAAAAAATCTAGATTAGTTTTTATGTTTTTCAAATTATGACCTCTATTGGTTCACACATTGGGAGAAGAGGTTTAGGAAGAGAGAGTCAGTGGGTGTGAATTCACTAGGGGCCAGCGGATTTAAACAGTTATTGATCCAGGTCACACGTCAGGCCTGCTGGTATGACCCTTGCTAGGGCTGTAGGTGGGGGTTGGGGTTGAGGAAGAGGAAGAGGAAGGAAAATGGGGAGCAACTAAAACACCATTGTATATCTGATCCAAACTGGACACAATGATAACTGGACTGCTGAGAAATAGAAATAGAAATAGATAGAGTGAGACAAAATGGATGTGTACTACACTGTACTGATTTTCAGCTTACTTGACCACTGATATATCATTTAAATGTCTTTTCCTGTTCTTTCCCCGACCATCCCTGCTTACCGGTCTCCCTTTGAACGTCGCTTCTGGACCTTCTTGCCTTTGGGTCTCCTCTCACTGCCCACACAGTGGATGCCACCTGGACCGGTAACTCGCTGCGACTCCAGGCCCTTTGATGACTTCTTGAAGGTAAACTCTACCGCTTCGCCTTCCTTCAGGCTGCGGAAACCTTCCATGTGCAACTTGCTCTGAAAGGCAACATAGGAAGACAATCAGCATCAAAATTATTGTTTTGTGTTTGGGAAACTCCAGTTTTATACCAACTTAAGTCCTAACAGGTACAACAGGAAGTGCCAAACCACAAAGGGATAAATGAATGTTTCAAGCTTTCCCAAGCAGATAGCAGATTTTTCAAAACCTCTAACCCCATGTTACATGACCAATGCCAAAATCACCTCCACATTGAGTCTCTGGATACTTTGACTCTTGAGAACAATCCCCACTCTATAGCACTTATCAGGTCTCTGGTATTTTAGGAGTATCATTAATGTCTTATGTGACAGACAAACGAGCACAGCAACGTGTGCTGTTCCCACTCTACCCATCAGTTTGCACACATACTGCCCTGCATAAAAGGCACCGATGCCTTAAGTATGCTTTGTCTTTTTGCTGTGTTTGAGTAGTAAATCGGACATGGATAACCTTCAACCCACCCCCACCCACCCCCCTCCGGAGGAACAGCATTCCACACTGCTGCCCCCACCCCATCTCTCTTCCCACCCACATCACAAAGCTCCACTAACACACTGACCACCACCACTAACCCTAAACTGCAGGGTGCAGGGGTTATTACTATGGTTGGGGGTGGGGTGAGAAGGCAGCATGGCTTCTCTGTGAGGTTGGGGTCAGGATGACATTCCTTGGATAGTTGTTTGGCAGAAAGACATGGAAGATAAAACTAGAGGGGAAGCACAAATGATTGATATCTCCCTTTGATATCAGTGTTTGAATATGCAATCTTTTTTTTTGTGAAACTCAGAAGAGGTACGTTAGTTTAATTAATCAACAATAGGACAGGAGCTTTGAATATGCTGAGAGTCAACACCAACTTTGCCTCCAGTTTAGCTATATATTCACTGAAACTATGTTCACCTTACATGAACTTTGGGGGGGTTCTTCTTGATACCAGCATATTGCTGGAAACATTTTTGATTTCAGAGAAAAGTGACTTAAAGGAAGGGATGGCGTGATGTGGTTTTGAGGATAAAACCCTCAGATTGGCTAACACTACATGGAAAACCCCTTTCTAAAATTCCCTTGGTGAGACTGAGATTAACTCGTACTAAACTGTTGACATAGGAAAGAAGATCCATGATGTAGCACGTTTGTTTTGATAGACATTAATCCCGTTTTCTTTCTTTCATTTTTGTGTAAAGTCAAATCCAATCAGTAATTATCAACAACATGCTGTGTTTGCCAAAATCAACAGGAATCTAACCGAGCTTCTCAAAGCAAAGACTGGGGTCTGCTTTAAATCAAATCCAACAGGAGAATCCTGTAGGACAGGTTATCATTATATCTCAAAGATGCAGTTTCAGATTAATCAACCCAAAATGAAGGACACTTTAGTCAGCAAAGGTTCATTGGAACAATGCAATAGTTTTAGTTAGCTACAAACTAGCAATGCTATCTACGATGGGAAAAAAACACCACCTTCTCCTATCCCGCGACATCTACTCCCAGTTGAGCATCTCCTGCAAACTCCTGAGCAGCGGGGATAAACAATTGGTGAGCCATGACATTTGAGTGGCAACATGGACGTCTGCAGAGCCCCAATCCCATCAGGCCTCTCCGCCCTCGTAACCGTTAACCCACTTCCTCTCCCATGTGTGACCTTCCCCACCCCCCCATAACGGAACTTCACCAGCCACATGCCCAACATCAGGTTATCGACAAACACACACACAGGTTCAGATCAGGGTGGGACCTTTAACTTCGAGGACCTGATGTTGAGGTGTTAGTAGTGGAGTCTACTGTAAACTGTCCAGAATGGGTCTGGAAGCCGAGCGAGGCAGAGAAAGACATCACAGCAGTGAGGGACAATGGCAGGACTGCTGCTGAGACAAAGACGGGCTCAGTCACGGCCGAGGGGTGCTTCATTCGGATGCATGGCTCTATTGTCCACCTGCACAAAGGCCAGAGGACCCTGGGAGTTAATTTTCCTTGACACACGGCCACTAATTTTAGGTCTGAGGCCTCTTTAGTTGCCCTAACCCCTACACATTAATCATTGATGCACGCGTGTCTACTTTTTCTAGCGATTGTGAGGGAAGTAAGTCATTGGTTACGCGTTTCTTGTAGATAAAATGACAGAACATCGTGAGGTTATTGCTTAAGTGAAATAGTGAACATTGCAATTTTTCTCATTCAAATCTGGAGCATTAATAAACAAACAAAAAGAGACAAGGTTTTGGACACTGGATTAGATTTTTCTGAGCTCCATATAACGGCAGTTATCATTATACTTTTAGTAAACCCGATGATTCCTTGCCATTTTCTTACTTAAGCACCTTCTTACTACTGAAGCACCAAACTAAGTTTCTATCCCCATTTAAACTCAAGTTTTGGTTTTCAAAATGATTAATCAGATACCAACTTCCTGTGCATAGCCAAACCATTTCAGTTACAACCGCTGCACAGATCAATGAAATCTCTATATGCATCATCATAAACAGAAAGCAGACAATTGAAAAACAGTTAAACGAGTAAGAGCTGTTCGAGTGAGCAAACTGGCTTTAACCAAGTGTGGAATATGCACACTTGTAAGAATAAAATGTGAATGATAGACCAACTTTATATTGATGTGTTTGTACCAAATAAAGTTAAATCTTTGAAAAAGGAATTGCATGAGGCCTTGAAGAGTGGTGTCATAGTGTGGACAAGGAAGTTTACCCAAAATAAACCCTGAGAGCTTCATTCCTCTTTAAAGCTAGTATAACAGTGCCACACACACACACACACACACACACACACACACACACACACACACACACACACACACACACACACACACA
>JBBPCS010000883.1:79188-104494 GCA_037974645.1 Hollardia meadi | reverse complement strand
ACACACACACACACACACACACACACACACACACACACACACACACACACACACACACACACACACACACAGAGGGGGTTAAGCAGGCAGCAAAGAGCCTTTAATCACTTTATGACAGGAACCTTGAGGGGAATAAGCAGCTAGTGTGGACTCCTCTCATTCACATGCTAAGCCTTTATCTTATCAGACAGCACTCACTCACATGAGAAGCAAGAGGGAAATGCACCCCCACCTCTCTACCTCCCACCTCACCAGTTGTATATGAAAAGGTGAATGAAGTTTTTGGTTAAACCTGGATGAACTGAGAAGTTTTCTTTTGTGTCTTCAGGATGAGGAAGGAACAATAAAACCCAAAGTGAAGGCTGAAAGATGTGTTTGATGGGGAAAAAATAAAAGATCAGAGGCACACAGTTGCATTTAAGCAACGAGTATGACAAGTTTCACTTTCCTGAGAAAAGAATACCCAAGGTGATCAAAAAATATTTAAACTGAAAGGCAAAATCATGAATATTACCTGAAATGGGTGTGTGCTAAAAGCATATTTTAACCTTAAAAATGAGTGATTGACAACCCTTGTTTAGATAGTTTTAGTCTTAGGTCGATTTAGGAGCCCAAACCATCTGAAACTAAATTTTTTCAATGATAAATGGTAAAATGTTACAGAAACTAACAAAAGATAATGTAAAATATTACTGAAATGGTTTCAGAAGAAGACCAATGACACATTTCTTCACACAGCCTTCACTACTATCTAAAATCATCTTGTCAACCTATTAAAAGCTGTGTTAGCTACTTTTATTTCTCCATCACATTATATCGACATCCCTTTAAAAACCCACGAGGGAAGCAGCTCTCCCCCGGCTGCAACACGTGTTTCCCTGAGGGAGAAACACCCACCAAACTGCAAAAAAACCCCAAAAAAGACCTAGGCCTAAACACGCTAAAACATACAATCGTAACTTTTGAAAAAGCCTGCTAAGGGAGGGCAGTTTTTTTTAAACGCACTTTATATTGTTCAGTATTTTTCTACTAATAGGCCTACTAGTGAATCTTGCTGCCCAGTTTCAAAGATATTGACTAGGTTGCAAAAAAATCTTAAATTAATTAAACTATATTGGAAACAGGTGGGATGGTCAAACTCCTGCTGGTAAGAAAGTTCACTTGATTTAGCACGAGTAGCCTTGTAACACATTCGCGTTTAGAAGAAACACTAATGCTGGTTCTTCAGTACGTGGATAGTTTCAGTTTCTGCCCTCACCCAGATAGGAGTCCTACCTGATGGACAAATACATCAACCGGTTCGTCCAGTGGCACTCCCTCTCGGTTGGTCATGGACAGGAACCCGAAGCCCATGCGGACGTTGAACCATTTACACACGCCAACCCCGTGGAAAGACTGCGAATCCTCCTCGGTGCTCGGTCCCTCATCCTCCTCGGTCTTACACATTCCTGCAATGAAAAGTAAAAGTAATTAAATAAAAAATATCGGTAGGTCTGTATAGTTCATTGTTGCACATGCGAGGATGTTTAAAACATAGGCTACGCTTTACTAAAACGGGCAAAATTCTGATAAGGTTTGTTTAAAAAAAAACCCAAAAAAACTTTTCTTCCTTTTCTCGCGTTGTTGCATCATCAATCAATACGAATCAATGACACGAAAACACCAGTAGCAAGACGAGGCTTTTTTTGTGTGCTTAATTTCGAATAAAATCCTAACTAATTTCGTAAAAGCAACTTAACATAGCCTACGACCTTCCTTAATACCTCGAGTTTGTGGGGAAAAAAACTTGGAGGTTGCATGATGTCAGAATTTCTAAAGAGCGATTAATACATTGACACACGGATGTGCACATCACGTGCGTGAACAATGCCTTCAAATGTTCCATTGCAATCAGATAGACAGTCCACCGGAAGACAATTTAATTAGTCTTATTTAAAAAATAAAAAACAACCAATGCAGCTTATTTTGTTACGCAACCTGGGAATTCCTGGTTAGAAACGGAGCCCATATCTTCAGTTCTGCCTTGAGTCAAAATTAGCACCCAAGCTACAGTATCCTTCTTTAGCTCTCAAGCTGGGTAATCCTCACAGATTGCCACTTTCATGCAAAATGCGGTAAAAAGCAGAAACTGCGCAGCGAGAGGGAAAGCGGGAGAGAGAGGTAAACAAAAGGGGGCTGGCAACCTATTCCCCCTAAACAATGAGGGGTGAGGGGGTGGGGGTCACCGGGCAAATTTTTTGCTGAACACCCCCCCCCCCCCCTAAAAAAATCCCTAAACAATGTAAGGACACCCAGCCCTTTCAGAAACCACTTCAACCACTCCCAGAGATAACTCTACAAATGCTCCCAACATACCTTCTGCCATGTTTGAGAGCCAGTTTACTCCCAGTGTTGCCTGCTGCCGTGTCTTTCTGTCTTTGAAACGCGGTTTTACCCTCTCTCCAGCTCTCCAACAGTGGTCAGCACTGTTGGTCAATTACAAATGACCATTTCTCATCCAACAAACCCCCCACACACTCTCGGTCATGTCCACGTGATTCACAATTATAGTCCCCAAGGATAGCTTGCATATTGTGTGATGGAAGGGCCCAAATGTGGGGAGTGACCAACCACCTTTAAGGGAAAAAAAATCCTTATAATGTTCTTATGATATGCCTATTTCCATCCACACGTCGATGATGCTCACAGTAAGTTCAGTGACATCAAGAGTTTACAACTACGGTGGGCTAATTTGTAGAAATTGTGGGTATTTTATTTGCAGGGCTGGGCATATGTCTGCATGCTTTTATTTAGATATTTCTCAAGTGACTACTGCCCTTTTCAAAAAAGGTCTTAATTTTGACACAAAATGGGCAGAATTATTGAACATGAACATTTTGTTTTATTTTCTTGAAATGTTATTTAAACGTATGCAACACATGCGCCCAAGGTGGGGTGACAACAGGAAGAAAACCAACCTGGTGGAGCCTGTAGTTTTAAAACATCTATTTTCAGTACATTTTCGTTTATTTCTTTTATATAAATCAAGTATATATTTTTACAAATATACTAGAGTTATTGGGGTATTTTTCTCCATGTGATCTCATAATTTGTCCCTCCTCATGTATGCACACATTTCCCTGCGGTCAGTGAGTTGGTTAGCTGATGTCCTACATGGCAAAGAAAGGATTGTATGGTAATTCTCACATAGAGGGTGAAGTGTTTTTCACCCATGCAGCAGAAGAGGTCACAGCTAAGTCAAACCATCGAGGTGGAGAATTAAAATTTACATAAAAGAAAACTAAAGCGGACTTTAACGAAACAAAAGGGCACATAACTGTTATTCAAAAACAGCTCTCAATATGGCAGCATAAAAACAAGCTGAGCCGGTCTAACGAATTGATGGATCAATAGTGATTGATCACGTCAAGCTAAGATGTTGACTCGTGTCCTTGTGGAGTGATGGATGCATCGAAGCAGAGGAAAGTTATCTTTTAACCAAGCTTAAAGTGGGTCCAAAGCCGAACTAATATGTTTTGCAATGAGGAATAAAAAAGAACTGTGCTAATAATAATAATAATAATAATAATAATAATAATAATAATAATAATAATAATAATAATAAAACAGGGACGCGTAATAAGGCCTAATTCATTGTCAACATACAGCTGATATTAAATAACTTGAATAAATAAAAATAGAAAATATCTATATTTTTGGAAAACATTTATAAAATATAAAATGTTAAAATAAAGAAAAATATTTGAAAAATTAGGCTTACCAAACGAACATCAGCCTAATTGTCGACCTGTGTGAGGGAAGAAGAGTTATTGGTTGAATAAGTTGCGTTTATCTGCGGAGATAAATGGAAACACAGTTCCACCTCCGTAGGTATAACGGCTGATGGATGTTTCAGAGGTGACCTGTCGATTCCATCACAACTACCACAACGACCCCTTGTGGATCCGCAAAACATGCGTATTTTTGTCCAGGAACATGCATAATTGACATATATAGTAGTAAATTGAAAGAATCTGAAGCAAGAAAGAAGGTACAAGAAGGTACACCAATTTATTGCTTGCGTGCGCAGTTGGCGATGCATTGTAGCCTAATGACCATGAACCTTAAACGGCACCACAAGACACCATCATAACAAAATGTTTAACTAGTCATTAAGAGCATTTTAGCTACTCCGACTCCTTTTGCTTTATTATTATCAGGATTTCACACTATAAAATTTGCATCTGCTAAGGTTGAATATTCACGCCACCAACAAAATTCGATAGGCCTAGGCTATAATTTACCTTTGGTTGCCAAAAAATAGGTTTGACAATGGTAGGATGACGTTTGTTTGACAAACGTCTGAAAAATTCAGTTATTTTGGACTGAATTTTAGATTAACAGACAGATAACTTAAAACACAAGATTGCACGACTATATCAGTTTATGCCTACACAAACTGCTATGTAGACAATAGCCTCGACAATGAAAACGATCTAATGAAGTCTCAGCAAGTCAGGTGATTTCCAGCAGAGGGGTCAGTGCCCAAGTGCTACCTCAGATTATCTTGGCCGGAAGCCATGGCGCTAGGATCTCACTGCTGGACTCGAGCCAAAGTGCGACAAGCCAATGGACTCCAGTGATTTTTGTCTTTCTTGTGCTGGCGCTCTACGATATCAATTCATCCAGCATGCAAATATTTTCAAAAATGAAAGGGATATTTTGTTTTTTTATTATAAATAAATAGGCTAAATAAATAAATGAATAAATAGGAACGACAAACTCATTAAGGTGGCAGGATTCTGTCACGGATATGATAATGATACATTTTGCCACACTTGTTTACCTGCTTCCTGTCTTTGCTACACATTAAACACGTTAAACTGTACGTCACAACATCTAAACATGCAGGCTGTCATATGTTTCGGCAGTGTTTTAAGACTGCATAGTGAAGCGATTTATAAAATGACCACTAGATGTCAGTATAACTCTGAACTCACCACCGTGCAGGACAAGCCACGGAGTCAATCAAACACTGGAGCTTTAACTTTAAAAACAATGTTATGGCAATTGATACTGTTTTCTAGCGAAAGACATTGGACTCTTAGACTCTATCATTGTGTAGTCGCTTCTGACATCATGACAATTTGGCCTACAACCTGATCTGTGGCTGATCTACAGACAGCATTCATATATATTTTTTTCCTTAAACGTTGTATTTCTGTCTGCACAAAGCTCCATGCTGCCATGTACCTACAAATAAGAAAAAGAGACCAGACGAGTCCCGCCTTTTTGCTATTTAAAACGGACCGTATGAAGGAGAAACCAACCAACCACAGAGGCTGAAAAACCCCTCCGCACACCATCACCGGGGAGCATCACTCTGCATCTCGACGCCGATCATCTGTCCGGTGTCAGGTGGATGGATCCGCTTGTGGGAGGGACACGCTGGCCAGCTGGAGGAGTAAGGCAGCACAGAGAGTCACAGTTTAGAGAAAACATCGGAAACATCCGCCCTGGTAGCTACAGTAGGCATATTAAAACGGTTTCCAGCAGTTCTTCGTAGAGCTGAAAGGATGACACGTTAGTAGAATGGGATAACTTAGTCACATTGTTTGGAGCAGAACAAGAGCTTTGAGAAGTGAGTTTATGTTGCGCCGGTACCTCACAGGCTACAATTGAAGCCCAGGAAAATACAAAATATGAAGCTGCAGAAGAAAGTTAAAAATCTCCCAACCAACCGCGTCGGGTGGTCTGCGCTGGTCTGCAAGCATGTAGCCACTTTTCAGCTATGAATTCAGAGGGATATATGCCATTTGCAGATGCCATGCAGGACTCTTTGAAGAGTAGCTCGTAGGCTGTGAGGTGAAATAGCGGTGCGGGGAAAACAGAAGCAGGACAGAGAGAGAGGTTTATTTGCGCTCCTGGTCCCGTTCACGCCGTTCGCATCTTCTGCCACTCCAATCAAACATGGCAAGACTACGGAGAAAAGCTTGCATAATTCTTTTTCTCTTCACGCTATTCATCTTTGGGACCATGATGGGACTGAGGACCCTGAAGCCTAGTGACGGCTTCTCGGATCTGGCTCCGGGCTTGGAGCTCCTGCCGATGATAGGGGGGAAGACGAGCCGGCGCTCTGTGTCCCGTGACGCTACCGAGTCCCCGGGTCAAGCCCACCCGGCTGGCAGCAACACCAAACCAGTTTTGTCTAACTCCGGTCCCGAGGGGGCTATATTTTACGATGTTCATATTTTTTACTACACTTGGTACGGCAACCCACACATGGACGGAAAATACATTCACTGGGACCACATCCTGGTTCCACATTGGGACCCCAAAGTCGCATCCAGCTACCCGAGAGGGAGACACATGCCGCCCGAGGACATCGGCTCCAGTTTTTACCCCGAACTCAATCCGTACAGCTCGAGGGACCCGGACGTGTTGGAGTCCCACATGGAGCAGATCGGAGCGTCTGCAGCAGGTACAGTTCAGAAATGTGGGCAACCAGACTTTCTTGGACAGAGATATGAAAAAAGTGTTGTTTTTCGCTGCAGGCCTGTATAACCGCAAAAGCTGCCTGCTTTTCGCTTTGGGGGCACAAAACATTTTCAGCACCATACATCCACTGGACAGCTCCCTGCACACTCGACTCGAAGTCCCCAAACATCTGCTACAGCACAAAGAGAGGAACTTTCTTACTTTAAATGCTCCAGTAATCAAGAGGAGAACTTCTAGGGTTTATAAGTGGACTAGTGAGTAGTCTACAGTAGATTTTGTGGGTTTGTTCAACACAGCATGTCCCGTGGGGACGGGTATTATGGTGGAAATCAGGTTATTATAAGTATATATTTTAAAATGTATATAAAGAAAAGACCCCTTTTAAAATAATCACCGCAATGTTCTTATACCGTAGGCTTTTCTTTGGAAAAACAAACAAAAGTAAAACAGCAAATTTTGTCCGTTAGAATCATTATTTTAATTAACAGGATTAGGTAAAACAATTTTTAAAAAAAACATTTGACCATATCATTAGGATACAATTCAATTGAGAGTCAAATGGTAATATTTTTGTAACTTTATTTAATCAGGTAATCTCACTGAGATCAAGATTTATTTTTCATGCAGTCACCTGAGTACAGTCAGACAACCTCACTGCCAGCATTAAAAGAAACAACACACCCAAAGCCAGACAACCAACAATCAAGTCACAACTTTTAATTGAAAAAAAAATGGCATCAGCTCAGTCCTACAGCACATCTGATACTATGGCTTTAAAATCCTGGAGGGAAATTAAATAATCTAAATTTTAAAAGGTGTGTAATTATTTACGTTTAAGTGAAATTGTGTAGGCTACTGTAATTACAAGATTTAAATAATAGAAGAGATGTACAGTATTAAATTATCACTCAGCTCTAATGATCCTCATCTCTATTCTGAGAACTTCAGTCTTAGATCAGTTGTTTTTTTTTGACGTCTCATGAAGTATTAATAGGTGTGGTTTTAGTCTTAGACTTAGTATGGCTTCTCTAAAAGACAGCAGAGTCCTGTAGACTAGTATCGAGTAACAGTCCAGTGTGTTCAGCCATCAGCAAGCCTACACATGATAGGCCCTGATGTTTCTGTCCTGCAGCTCAGTGGGTTATTGTACACCATCCACAGTGTTGACAAGGCCATCCACCCTTTTGAAACCTCACCGCCTTGACAGATGGATCATGGAAGTGCCTCCTGCACAATTCTTAGTTAAAACAATCCATTTAATTAGACACCTCAGTCAGCCAAACTCTAAATAGTTCCACTTGGCTTGATGACTAATTCCCTACCTCTTTACAGAGGCCCATAAATATAATGAATATGTGACTATATTCTTAATACTCACTGACATATTTACCGTAGGTATTGTAATCTAATAGTCCCCACAGCTACACAGCAAGTAGACATGAGTTGAATGAATTAGCTCTGAGTGCATATCTAATGTGCCAGATCCCATCTGGCCCCAGGCACTGTTGTGGCTGATATGAAGTCATTTCTCAGCCAGCATCAGAACACGAGGAAGCATTTCTCTGCTGAAATTTATGAGCTGTCACACACTTGAGCTGCGCAGAGAGATTGCCACTTAAACAAGACATAATAAATAGTCAAAGATGACAGATGCATATTCATCAACCTGGGTCAGGATATGGGTGATGGGCAAGTAGGCATTCAGATACAGAAAGAGGCACTACATGACAACAAAGAGATGCACAACGACATCAAAACCACCACAAAAGACTCACGAAACCAGAAAGAGACACAAAACTACCACAGAGAAGATGCTAAATGTCCAGAGACACCAAACAACAACAAAGAGTTGTAAATCAACCACAAAGAGACACTAAACTACCAGAGATGCAAAATGGCCACAAACAGTTGCTAAAGGACTGTTTTTTTCCGAGGGGTGGGGGCTTTTATATATCTGTGCCCAAGGACCCATTGTTTCATAATCTGCCCATGCATACAGCATCCTGCACACAAACCTTACTTGCATTTGTCTGAGTCCTGTAAAGTATTTACAGTAAATACCCTAATGAATTGCCATGGCAGAAATTTTCAGCATGTTCAATAAAAGAGCAACTGACTGTGTTTGTTCAATGGTCTCAAATGGGTCTGTAAAACTGTGAAGGGCCGCGTGAAAACCTTACAGTAGATTAATTGTAGCAAAAGTTTTTCATCATCGGTTTCTGTCTGCAGGATTTTCAGCATTTCTTACAGTCTGCATGAAATCCAACACTTTTAGAGGCTCATATGCAGTTTGGACATACGTTCTCAGCAGCAGATGCTCTCTGAGGTATTGACCAGTGTCTTTGATCCAGGATGGATGATCAGATGATGTCTCATGTTTCCGTGTGTCTCCAGGGGTTCTGGTCCTGTCCTGGTATCCTCCTGGCCTAGCAGACAACAATGGGGAACCCGCTGAGGATTTGGTATCAGCTGTACTGGACGCTGCATATAGACAGAATCTCAAGGTAAAAGGCATCAGCACATTTTGAGTGTGTACGTCTAAGATGTGTATGCATGAGACCTTGAAGCAAAGTGGGGAAAGAGTCCAAGGCTCCAAGAAGAGCAATGAATCAAATCTATTCTGTGGCTTGAGATTCAATTCAATTTTAACTGCATACGTCAAGTTGTCAAAGGAAATTAAATCAACCCTGTTATATTTGCATTTAGTACTAGTTTGAGTTTAGTGTGCTCAGACTGCAAAATATTAAAGACGGACTGTATGTATGAAGTGTATCCGGGAGAGAAGATCCACAGCTATACAACAACTTATCATCTGCATAGAAATGAGTATTGGTTTCATGTGCATTAACACTTAAATTATTTATGTAAAGAGAAAACAAAAGCAGGCCAAGCACTGAATCTTTAGGCACTCCATTAAGTAGAGTAAGCCCACTTGGACTGTGCCCACTGACTCTCACACATTATAAAATAAATGCAACTACAGAATGGCCATAACTGACACTGACTATGTAGAGATACTCATTATTCTATTTCTGAATGGCTGCCGGAATATGAATGAGGCTGAGGTTCTATGTGTAAATATTATCTTTAGATTACATTACATTACATAAGATTACATTGACACAGGAGCTAGGAAAAGATTATTGATAACATTGCTCAGAAAGTAACCTCAAACCAGCCGTTGTGCTGTGGTGAGTTATGAACAGAAACAGCAATTTCTTTTTGCCACAGGAGAGTAAGATTGAGAGCTGTTGAACTTGTTCTGTTGCTTCTGATAAAGCTGTCTGTGCTACTCAGGGATTTGACTCCAGATGTTTGCAGCTGCAGTGACATCTCCAGCATTAGACCCCAAAAAACAGGTCAAAGAGCTGCTGCTGCTGCATCAGTTGTTCACTGAGGATTGAATTAGCTCGGGAGCATATCAGCAGAGTGGAGCGGTTGGGGGTAGCAAAACCATGTGACCTATTGCCAATTAGGTTGGAAAATGGCACATTGAAGGAAATAACTGCCATGCATCCTTTCAGTGTATCACGGCTTATTAAACTTTCACAGGGAATACTCAGTTGTAATGCAATACAATGCATGTCAGATTCTCTACAGATACAGCTAGAGATTGAAGTTGAAGGAAGGCAGTGGGAGGGAGAAATAGAGAGATACAAGATTATCTTTCTGTATGAATTTGACATAACAAGGGAGCGATGGGCTTGTAAGAGTTTTCTTATGTCAAAGCAGGTGCCATTAATAATGCACCAACAGCACTAACATACATCTTAAGTAAAAATCAGCCAGCTGACATGCTAGGAAGCCAGGAACCAGATAAAGCATCAGCAATAAAGTTTGTTTGAGTTACCATGATTTTTAGAGCCAAAACGATTAGTTGATTAATTGATAAGTTGATTGACATAATAATAATTTTAATAAAAAGAATAAGAATTTTTTATGTTTTTTAAGTTTTCAGGCAAAACGAGTGAAGAAATGCCAAACTATTCTATAGTTCCAGCCTCTCAAATATTCGGTGTTCAAAATGATAAACTTAATCATTTTTTTGAAAATATACACTCATTTTGAATTTGATGCCCTTGATGACAGGGTCCTGTTTACCACTGTGTTGCATCACTCAGTAAGCATTTGGGAAAGGAGGATTGTTGAAGTAATTGTTGAAGTTTTGAAAGTTCCTTTCCTATTTTTGCTTGATGTACAACTTCAGTTGCTCAACATTCAATTCCAGTCTAGTCTAGACTTCAGGCAGGCCAGTCCAGTCCCCGCACTCTTTGGAGCCATGCTGATATAAAACACACAGAATGTGGGCAGACATCGTCTAAGCAGTGACGTCCCTGAAATAGATGTCATATGGCAGCATGCTCCAAAACCTTTATATGTACCTTTCAGCATTAATTGTGCCTTCACAGTTGTGTAAGTTACCCATGACACAGGCACTAATACACCCTAATCCCATTACAGATGCTGGCTTTTGAACTTTGTGCTGGTAACAGTCTGGATGGTCCTTTTTCTCTGTAGCCCAAAGGACATAACACCCATGATTTCCAAAAACAATTCGAAATCTGGACTCGGACTCGACCACAGCACACTTTCCCACTTTGAGTCAGTCCACCCCACATGAACTCAGACTCAGAGACATTGGCAGTGTACCTTGATGTTGTTGATATATGACTTTTATTTTGCATGGTCTTAACTTGTAAATGCAGTGACGAACTGTACTTTACTGACAATGGTTTTCTCTCCCATTCGTGCAGAGATTGCTTCGGTTTCTCTGAATCTTTTGATGATAGTATGGCTTGTAGATGGTGAAATCCCAAAGTACCTTGCAACTTTGTGTTTAGAAACGTTTTTCTTGAATTGTTGGACTATTTGCAAACTCAGTTTTCACAAAGTGGTGAACCTCGCCCCATCCTTGCTTGTGAACAACCTAAGCACGATACTATTACCTGTTACCAATGAACCTGTGGAATGTTATCAAGTTAAACAGTATGTATTTTCTTGCTTGGAAAAGAAGTGAAGGGATCATTATTATAACATAATTCATTTTTATGCCAGTGTTTGTAGGCTGATGGGAAGATAAAGTTCATTTATTTTCCAGCAGCAATGTGACACTTGTTCTCTGGATAAACAACTCTGATGAGAGCCAATAGGTTTGTTGGGCCAGTCTGTCTGATTTGATATAACATTTGTTTAATCTACGGTTTGGCTGCAGGCAAACAAATAATGTATCTGTGTGAGGGCAAGACAAGACCGCCTGGATTAGACACGCAAAACTGAGCTGATGAGGTTTTACACATGATGTTGTCTGGAGAGAAGCTAATAGATTTAATTTAATGCAATGCTTTCTTGTCGTAAGTGACCCAGAAATGTGATTTTCATAAAAAGCGTGGAGGAAGCATATGTGGCAACACAGACCGTGAGACGCTTTCTACAAATAAACTTGACATTTCAGTATCTAATTGAAATAAGAAGGAAGTTGTGGCTTATCTTTCTGATGAAGTGCTTAGAAGATCACAGTCATTGAGCAGAGTAAAGCAGAGAAAGCCAAAGAATTAAATTATTCTGTGTACAGCAGCATGTTGAGTGCAGTTTTTCCAAGTAATCCTCTTCCAGTTCTCCTTGTTTTTGATGAACCCCTCCTGCTCCCTCTGCAGAGAAGGACATTTATCTTTGGAGTGTTTCTTCTTGCATAATTTCAGCAAAATGCTGACAAGGTAAAGAACTTTGGCTCTCATCCCTTGAGAACTCTCTCAAATTTTCTAAAGCCACGACCTTAAAATGTGTCTATTGCAGGCTAAAAGGAGGGAGGAAAGCCCAAGTGAGGAGCAAACATGGTCCCACTAGAGCAGTGGCAACAGCAAAAAATATATCAGATTAGGATTCAGGAAACACACGCGTGAAACAGCTTTGAAACATCAGGCTTGGAGAGTATATTTACACAAAAGTAGAGTTTGGTCAATGATAAAAAATGCTAAATGATAAAGAGACAAGACAAAGACAGAAAACACGGGAAAGAACGAACAAGAAATCTTTAGCGTGTATAAAACAATTAAAACCCTTATTATGTAAAAGAGGGATAGGAATATATGAATTTTTATATGAATTTTGCTTTCCATCTGATATCTTTGTTCGTTCTTGTCCTGTGCTGTTTTGTCTTGTTTGTCACAGCAGCACTCCACCTAACTGAGTATGAGGATAACAGTGAGCTCTGAACTCTTCTTATCTAACTGTTTCTTTACAGGGGTTTTATGTAGCACAGTGGGGCATTAATATGGCATTAACTGTTTCAAGATTCATGGTTGGATAAACCTGTTCGACAGCCCAGGGGGAAAAAATTACTGTTGGGCTGCTGTTGACCAAAAAATATAGAAAAATGGCTGTTGTCATTTCTGACAGCTTGATGGATGGATTCAAATTGCTTGTTTTATTCAAACTACAGTCCCAAACCCAAAGATATTCGGTTTACTGTGATACATGACAGAGAAAAGTATCAAATCCTCACATTTGAAAAGTTGGGACCAGAGAATGTTTGGCATTTTGGCTTAAAAGTGTTTAAATCCATTATCAAGTGGTTGCTGATTAATTTTCCTGTCAAGCAGCTCACCAATTACCCAACTTATTATTGCAGCTCTAATATAAACTAGTTTAATATAACTAAAGTCAAAGTGAAACAGATTATGTGGATGGTGTTTATTTATTAACAAGACATATTACAATCAAATTCTTCAAATTTGATTGACTACTGCATTATGACATTGTCGAGGACTGTTGCCCTTCATCAACAATTCCCCCACGTGTGTTCTTATCAGGGGGAAGATGAGGGAACAATTGATAAAATTAGAGCATAATCACACTCTTTTGGAAAGACAAAGATTTTGCCACATGATATCCAAGCACACACCTCGTACTATGATATAGCTCTGCTAGCAGCTACAGCCTAATGGTCAAGTTTGATGGGCGGGTTTAGCCACATGCCCCAAGCCATGTCTGATTTGACAAGGTTATGTATACACCTCAAGTTGAAGATGAGTCAATTATAAATATTTTCATGTTTTACAGGAAGATAAAAAAGAGATTTTTTTTTGTTGTTTTTTGGACATTTTTTTGGACATTTCTCTACAAATTACCACCATTGCCTCTTTTGCCTAATTGGCAATGCAGCCTTGCCAATATTAGGTAGGTTTTATGCACCCATATATGGAGCTTTAAATAAGAGGCATACACTAAATTAAATATTTGGCATAACTGCACGTTCACGGCAACTGGAGCAGAGATAGCTCACCAAAAACAAATCCAACTTCCATCATGCTGGTGATCCCACACCACACAGCTAAAAACACACTGACCCCTCTGGGTAATGCTGCACTAGAAAGCAATGTACTTTTCATTATATAAGTTGAACAGTATTTCAGCAGCACCCACACACAGCTCGTGTATCAAGTATTTTGTACGACAGAATTGAAGAGCAGATCACATGGAGCCTCCACAGCGGTGCCGCCGCTCGACCTCAGCTTGAAGTGGAGCTGAAATAGTCCTTCTGCCCAGGGGAGGGTGGGGGCGGTTTGCTAGGGACAGGGTGGAGGGGGATTGGAAGTGAGGGAGCAGAGAGGAAATGTGCATCATGGGTCCCATGACACAGTTTGCCTCCCTGAACAATCTGCACCCTGAGGGGCTGTAAATGTTCTATGCAGTATGTAGGCCATGTGGCTGCATGTACACAGGGGAATAAGTGTGTTATGATGGCATCAGCCATACGTTGTTGTTTCCAGATGCACCGTGTGGCTACTTTAAGTCCGTTTTCAGTGACCCTCCATTATTATGTGTCCACTGACTTTGACCACAGAATGAAACCGACACTTTTGCATATAGAAATGTGCTCAGTTTTGTGTAAATTGATTTAATTGCTATAAGGGTCTGGACCTTCACCATTGTGTTGGCTCATATCCCCCTCTTTGTGCTTTCTGCATGACATGGCACTAAATTCCACTTTGCTCAGCATTATTCATGCTGGGGTTGGTCCAGACTCATGCTGTCAATGTTTATGAGGTATTAAAATGCAATCATTTATTTCTAAATTACCACAGAGTAATGGGCCACTGTGTTTGGAAAATGAGCTGAGTTTTCTAGTGGCGTGCGATTTGCTACAGTGAACAGGAGCCCATAACAGTTTTCTTTCCCCCCTCTGAGGAGGATCATTATGTGGCTTCACATCCTCTAATACCTCAAAGCATTTCAAAAAAGGTTTATATTTGATCTTACTGGACTGTTTTAAGACGTCCCAAGAGTCATGGCTTCATAACACTCATACCAAGCTGTGATTTGCTCATATGGCCAGGATATTTCTTCAAACTGATATTTGGCCAGCAAAATGGATTTTACATCAAAATATGTTTTTTTGCACATAAAAAAAGCATCAGCACTGGCTTTTTTATGTGCAAGTGATTCTGTTTTTCTTGCCTCCAGCTGAACATTCATCTAAGGACATTCAGCCTATTTCAAACATGACTTAAATCCACTAGTACACTTATGGCCAATGCCACAGTGACATACTCCTTTTTTGCTGTCGGCCTCCGTCATCTTAAAAAGCCCTTAGCCTTCACTATGTTCCCCTTGGGTGTCCAGTGCAGGAAAGTGTTTCAGTTTGATCATACATTATTCAAAGTCGCTGAATTCTCTGGCTGTGCTTTAAAATATTGAACTCAAGCACACTTTTTTTGTGTACCTGTCACTTCAGTTCTCTTGTTCCTTGGCTGCTTTTGTTCATCAATTGCAAATATCCATGCCATTATATGAGTGTTACAGAAGTCTCCACAGGGGCACCACTTAGGGTGTGAAACATCTCCTACAGTGTGGCAGAGTTTGTCATGAAAACGAAAGAGTGAAAACATGGTTCTTTACAGTCACATCCTGTCCAAAAGGGTCTGCTTGGTTTTCTAACCGTGGTATGCTGTACTGGTGGCCGAAGTCAGCATTATACTCTTTGATTAATAAGATTTTAGAAAACCTGTATCAAGCATCTGTAACATGGTAGTAGGGTAGAGAAACCAGATGCCCAATGCCATGCTAACTTCAGGGCCACATAAGGCCAAAAAGGTTCAGGACTACCTTGTTTTGCACAATTAGAACCGTATAACTAATATAAATATGCATCTTATCGAGCTATATTCTTCCCAGCTACTTCTTAAACTTTATTTAGAAACCAGACGGTCACATTGTTGCACAGCTGAATTTTGATTTTAGATCAATACTTGCAAAGGTCATCTGTGAGTGCTGACTGTGGTGTAATGTTTTAATGGCAGTAATATGATGAATGGAAACCAACAACACGTGTGTCTTTCTGCATATTTTCCTAGGTTGCATTTCACATCCAACCCTACAGAGGACGAAACGACCAGAGTGTGCATGACAACATCAAGTATATCATTGACAGGTAGGCACTCGTCTGGCTGCACTTCTTCATCACTGGCTCAATTTAAATAGACAACCATTAAGATTTCATGCACAGCTGAAAGAACAGTAGCTACAAAACTAAAACACTTTTAGAAAGCATTTCCGATTATATAAGGTCGGTTCCATGACTTATGAATGAGTTTCGAAGCAAAAGCTATTTTTCTAACCTTCAGCATCGAGGTTGCTCTAAAAGTGAGTGCCTGTCAAGTACATTCAAACTCAAAGGCCAAAACCTCAAAAGATATTCAGCGTCCAATGAATTTAAACAAGAAATTCTTCATAATTTGCCTCAATAGTGACCTCCAGTATTCATCTTTTGGTCGGTTTGTCATTAAATGAAGAGTCAGACACCCTCTAACCTTTTCTTAATGTCATCAGGCCAAAATATCCACTTGTTTTCAAGAAATACCAAAAAGACTGTCCAGAAACTTATTGAGCAGATACGTGCTCCCCAGAGGATAAACTCTTACTTTTTTATGTTAGTCTTGTGTCCCATGTCATCTTCAAACACACAAAATGTAATAATCTGACAGTCAATGACACTAGTTGACCACATCAATGCCCTTTTGAATGGATGTAAATGACCTTACCACGAGACTCAGAAGGTTTTCAACGACACCCCCTCCCACACTTTTCTATTAAAGATATAATATGTAACATTTACACATTAAAATGTCTAATTATGACCAGACTTTTATTATATATTTTGTTGAGTTGTGTACTTACATTATCCCAAATGTTTCCACCAATGTTTCAAACCCAGAGAAATCTGTAATTTCATTCAAGGTAATGGTGCTTTTCACTTGTTCACCTTTCGCTATAACTTCCGGAAGACCTTTTAATTGTCGGGTCCCTTTGTTTTGGAGAGGAGACCTCTGCGGATAATTCAGCTCTTGGTAAAAAACCTTGTAAACAGCCCCTCTTGATGTCCTGTGTCTGCTGAATAGTGTCTGAGAAACACTGATTTTACTGCTCAGGTCCCGCACCAACGCTTGCCCAGGGCAAGTAAACTCGGCGTAAAGCGACAAATCTGATGTCTAATGTAACGTGATCTGAAAAGGAACTGCGTTGTAGCTTTTCCAGCCGAGCGTGAGTCTGCTTCATCACCAATCGCTAAACATTACTGATAAGGAAAGGTCTTACATACTGGACACTATAGAAGTTAACTCTGAGTCAAAGATGTCATATACAACATAAAGATACTATCATATCTTGGAACTTTATGTGAGAGACTTGGTTTTTGCCCAGAAGCTAACCATTGTGTGGTTCGTGTTGGCTCTGGTGTGATCGTATCCCTTTCAGAAGCTTTGTAATCCAGCCTTGAACTGTAGTGTCTTTTTGGAGATGAATCACCTAATTGTTTCAGCGCTTACTTACTTTGTTATTATTGTATTGTATTATTGTCTTTAAAGGTACGGTGACCACGGGGCCTTCTACAAGTTTACTTCTAGCACGGGAAAGAGTCTTCCTCTATTTTACATCTATGACTCCTACCTAACTCCACCAGAGTCCTGGTCTGAGTTTTTGACTCCCAGTGGCTCCCATAGTGTGCGCGGCTCAGCCTACGACTCCATCTTCATTGCCCTGATTGTGGAGGAGCGCCACAAGCACGACATCCTGGCAGGTGGCTTTGATGGCATGTACACTTATTTTGCTTCCAACGGGTTCTCCTTCGGCTCCTCTCACCAGAACTGGAAGGTCATCAAAGCTTTTTGTGATGGCAACAATCTCCTCTTCATCCCCAGCGTTGGACCTGGTTATATCGACACCAGCATCCGACCGTGGAACAACCACAACACGCGCAACAGGGTGAACGGTCGTTACTATGAGACGGCCCTGCAGGCGGCACTGAATGTGAGGCCAGAGATCGTCACCATCACATCTTTTAACGAATGGCACGAGGGGACGCAGATAGAGAGGGCGGTGCCCAAAAAAACAGTGGCTCGTGTGTACCTGGACTATCAGCCACACGGACCTGACCACTACCTGGAGTTGACCCGCCGCTGGGTGGAGCAGTTCAACAGAGAGAAGGAGCAGTGGCTCATGTGAGCTCTCGTCAAACTGACTCGAAACAGCATGCTCTAGTGGAAGTGTGTGTTCACATGAAAGAGAAAGAACAAAAGATGGTGAATGTGGCGAGTGATCACTGTAGATGTAAGTGCATAAGGACAAGCTTTTAACTCTAACTGAATTATATGTGTGCACATGCTGATCCACAAGAATTTGACCTGTTGGTGGTGTGGCTGTCTTGGTTGAGTTTTCAGGTAAATGAGCATTAAAGGGTTATTCTTGGGAATTTCTCCTGTTTTCAATTGACAGCACAGACTTCTAAAATGCTTTGTCGGCCTGTGTCTCTGATCTCTTTTACACTTAATACAACTTTATGACCAATTGCCACAAACAAACTCCTGCCTGAGATATTAATAAATAGTAAATATTATGTGTCACCATGGAAGGGACTCTTTTCCATCTCTGCAGTTAAATAATAGAATTTAATACGATAGAGACACACTTTTATGGTTTTTCTTTCAACCACAACAGGCTCTCAAACAGAATGAGATGCTAGTGTTGATCTTCCCTTTACCCTGGGTCAGAGAGCTTGTTGAAACAGTGACGACATGGTGTTTAAAAGTGTTAAGTAGGCGTTGAGCATGCAAGTGAAAATGTACTGCAGCTATCATGTAAAAATCCCTCATCTTCAACGTGATCATTATGAAATCAAAAAGGAAGGGTTCGGCATTTTAGGAAATACTTTAACTTGTTTTCTGGCACTCTCATATCTGTCTGCTTAATATGAAGCAGCAGCCAGTTAGCTTAGCTTAGCATTATAGACTGGAAACAAGGGGAAACAGCTTTGTTCTGTCAAATGGTAATAAACTCACTTATCAGCACACTTATCTTATCTAACACATTATTTCTCACTTGATTAATCTGCCAAAGATGTTTTAACAAATATTAAACATATAACAAGTTGTAGTTTTACGAGGGGTTATGAACTGGATCATTTCTTGGCCACGTGCAGTGACTTTCTGGAGTCTCCGCTGGCAAATTTAGGATTACATCAATCTTATCATCTAGGCTAATCGATAGTAAAAAAATGTATTTCCAAATGTGTCTAACTATTGCTTTAAAGGCATAACGTCTGCAATAAAATGTCTCAAACAGACTAATGTTTACAACAATGTTCAAACCCAGAGAAGTTTTATTCAAATTACTGTTTTATTTGATCACCCGTCAATGGCATCATATCCATTGTAATCCCTCCAGTAACTATAACTTGTAGGAAGTCTGCGATCTAGCTCGCAAGTCCCTTTATTGTTTACTATTGTTTGTACTGCTCAATCGTAATCCGCTTGTCTCAAACCCTGAGAAATCTGTAATTTTTCTCAAGTTAATGGTGCGTTTCATTTGGTCGCCTGACGCTATAATTTCCAGGAGGGATTCAGGAAGGAAGTATTCAAACGCATCTAAACGGAAAGTGAATAAATCTTTAGAACACTACCTTGTCCGTGAACATTTCTACCCGAGTCACTCCAGATAGACTCTCATTGGCAATGGTGGTTGTTTAACAATAAAGACAGCAGCTCCCACAATCCCATGCTACCTACATCTTTTGTTGATTTTAATGAAAGACCCCTTGTAGCAGAAACATACTGTATACTTTGCCTTTAACAAAGGAGACAACAACTTCCATGATCCCACGCTACTTCACAACGTGAAACCCTTGTGGGCAAACATAACCTTCTTTTACTTCAGTAAAAACAACAGAATCAGAAGTTAAAAGTGTTCTGGGCTCAATGTTTTGGAACGGCTGCATAAATGAAATGAACCCCTGCCTGAGGCACTCTGATAAATGGATTTGTGTGATTTAGATTTGATGAAATCCTGCTGTCTATAAAAATAAAAGGCACTTTCAGATCAGCATTTTATGCTCTTTGATGCGTCTTTAGGTGTGAAGGGCACTTCTGAATGGATTCTGCCATTTCATTTTTTAAACATTTACAATCCAAGTCTTGATTTCACACTCCATTACCAATAAACTGGGTAAAAGCCAACCACCGAAAAAATAAACAGAAGTATGACTCAAAAAGCTTCTTATGCGTGAATAAAATACAGAAAAACTTTTATTGTGGCTGTACCAAGGTTGTGCAGTCCATCAAAATAAGTTCACATCAGGTGATAAGAATTTAGTGGATGAATATCATACTGTACCAACATAACTCTGAAGTATTATTTCCCCATCTTGTAAATGTATTACAGTAAGTGTGGCAGGTGACCAATTATATCGCAAACCTTACATTATTAAACTGACATGCGGATAAAATAAATACCGGGGATTTATACTTTACAAAAAAAGCTGTGGACTCAAGATTTGATGCAATTCACAGAACCACATAGAATTATTCCAGCCATAAATGCTAAACTTAACATAATACTTACCATTAAAGAAAAGTTAAAATACAAAGCCAAAACCATTGCAAAAGATATAGTTTCGTTTTTATGTCAACAATAAAAACAACAACATATAACTGATCCTGTTCTATATTTGTGAATAAAATAGTCCCTAAATAATAGATGCATAGTAAGGCAGAAAATATGGTCATCAAAAGAAAAAGTTACTCAATAACCTCCAATATCGCTCAAGTTGTTCCTGAGTTGTAGTCTTATCCCGGGGAAGAGTAATTCTTTCATGTGAACATGAAAAGGATTCGTCTTTTCTGAGGGGGCCCCGGGTTAAAGCGGGCTGTGCGTTTCAGCATGTGTTGCGGAGTGTGGAGAGTTCAAAGGTCATTGATCCCCCAAGTCCTCTGACAGTCCATATTTGCGCTCCAGCACATCAACCGTAGAAGAAAGGGCACTGTAAAGAGAATTACAGTCATTTCTTGTTTCGTGTACCGAGTGTCCTTCAGAGTGAACGTGGGCGGTTTGTGAGGGTGGGGGGTTTAGTCACGTTAATTAATGCGGAAAACCGCTTCACCACTTTTTGCTATTTGTTTCATCCTCTATTACCATCATGGTAGAATAGTGTGTATCAACAGCACACTCAAAGACTGACTACATTTAACAACCATACTGTTACTTTTCCACTGTGAACACACTACATACTAAAAACCTGCTTACAATGAGCAATTATTCTGGATTTTGGACACCTAAATGTGTTTTGAAACGCCGAAATCATTATCCTATTTATGTGTCTTGGTGTAGTTTTGTTCAGTATTACACTATCAGATGTCAAACTGCAACATCAGTCTCAAACACAACTTCCAAATCACTCCAATCAATATTATGTCATTACTGACATCTGAACCATCACATCCTTTGTCAGGGCTTTTGTTCCATGGAAGTATAATGTGACCGTTATCACATTCATTTAAAACATGATAAAGGATCATTTTAAGCATTTTTTTAAAAAAAAGTTGATTTCTTTGCTAAAATGTTGTACATAAATGTGTGGATATTATTCGTACGCATGATTTCATCTGGAGAGAACAACAGTGGATCACAAAGCTTGAACTCACCAGCCGGGTCTGATGATGTGGTATTTGCCAAGTACTGATAGGTCGACCACTGTTGATCCGAGGCGGCTCTGGTCTCCTATTGGTCCGCCATCCACCACCACTGCTAGTTTTGGCCAGAGCTCCTGAAACTCCTTCAGAGGGAAAACACAGCAGCGTTAAGATTAAAGAACAATTTTGTAACCTTGAATGACAAAGATATAAGAATCCATTCCAACCTGAATTAAGATGCTGGGAAACATACTGGAAATCAATAACTAATGTGAGACTCTGATTAAAGCGTCTCAGCTTGTGCATCCGTTTTTCTTTCCTACACTTTTCTTCACTTACATGTGCAGCCACAGTGCTGGTGTGTGAGCTGATGTTGGCGCTGGTAAGTGCGAGTGGTTCTCCACACATCTGGCAGAGGCGTCTCATGAAGGCATGGTCCGGGATACGTACGCCTACAAGCTGGGGAGGACATGGATATTACATTGACATTTCATCAATAAACCATTTGTTTCAGTAATATCCAGTTAAGGGAGTTGACTTACCGAAGTAAAGGGGTTGAGATCTGTGTTCAGCACTTCAGATCTTTCGAACACCAGAGTGACGGGACCAGGCAGCAGCTCACCCAACAGCGCTTTCTGCACCGGCACTTTACAGTACCTGTCCATGAAAAGGAACAAAAACAAGCCATGTTTATGTGGAGCAGTGCTTCTAAAGCTGGTGTATAGTAAATTGTTATATGAGAATTTTTTATTTTAAGAGTTTAGTTTAATCCAGGTGTTTTCATAGTCGTCTGCCTTGTTTCCTTTGCATTATTTTGTGATTTACTTCCAAATGTCTTCAGTTAAAATACAGTTCCCACCAAACAAATGAACGAATGAATACTGTGGTTTTTCTGTGACAGCAGGTGTGCCTGTCACTCAAGATGTAGTGCGTCTCGGTGGTCTGCAGATGGTCTCTCTGCCTCATCTACATGCGACTCCTCTGTGAATGACTAACACTACAGAGGTGCATTTGCAGAGGTGGATCGTAACCAAGAACATTTACTCGAGTACTGTACTTAAGTGCAAATTCGAGGTTCTTGTACTTTACTTATATTTCATGACACTATTTACTTATGCAGGGGGGGAAATATTGTACTTTTTTACTTCACTACAATTACCTGACAACTTAAGACAACAAAAAATACATATGCAGAACCTATAAAATATCAAGTACAGCTGATGCAGTTAATCCATGAATACATTGGTGGCCCCGGTCAAAGTGTTCCTCTAGTTCTGGTGGTAAAACAGCAGAGACCCGTACAAACACTCACTTATAGATATCCTGAATTTCCCCGACACAGATGGCCAGCGGTTTTTGTTGATTTCGTCCTTTGATGTCGTAGGTTTTGCTGATTGCTTCAGAGCTCTGGGCCAGACATGCCAGGCCATAGATGGTGTCCGTGGGCACAGCAACCACATGGCCCTCCTTCAGAGCCTTCACGGTGCAACTCAGGATTTCAGCATCATCTGCAGTTCAAAACACGACAAGAAGAATTGTCAGTGGAAACGGTGCTTTCTCCTCCACACAACACTAATCACTGTGGTTAACCTACCATTTCTTTGCAGAATAAGTGTTTGCATGCAAAACATATGATGCAGTTATTAATATGATAAAAAGCTATAGTTTCTACCACCCAACTGTACACTTGAGATAGCTACATTAAAATATTTTATGATGTAATACACTGTAAGGGGCCACTTTTCATAATGAGTTCATCAATTATGTTCACATCTAATGCTCGATTACATTTGTTTTTAATCCGTCCATACATTTATTGAAGTAGCACTTTGAAAGTAGTCCATTAGTATCACTTTTTTTTTTAATTCCTTGATTTATTTAAGTACATACTTAGTGTATTTCTCCCAAAGCTGTTAAACATCTGATCGTTTTGCTTTTACTGTCCAAAACTGCAAGTCCCGCATAGGTGTGTGGGCAGGTCCATACATGACCGGGAAACAGGAATCTGATGTAACACACTGTAATGTTTACGTTACTTACTGCCAAATGTCTAGGGAACCACGTGCATGTTTTCTGTGACAGTCAGAGCTAACCTGTTTGGCCCTCCTGATGAACAGATGGCCCATTGGAGGTCGGTGGCACCAAACGCAGCACTTTGGTCTTCAGTTCATTACACATTTCTCCTCCGAGTCGACGCGCTGCGGCGGAACTGTGGGCGTGTCTGGATTTGAGTAATTCAACGGCGATGTTACAAACGGACTTCATAAAACCAAAGCTACAGCCACGGATGTGTCAGTATACAGCCGGGGAGCATGTTGTTGACTGATGAAGTAACAGAAGTCTTCCGGGTTACGCCTCCAAAACAATGACGCGAACTTCCTTAAAGGGCCAGCAGCACATTGTCTTAGATGTCCAGTGGGGAAAAAAAGTTAGCATCTTGAAAAATGTTTCTTTGCAATAAAACATAATACATTGATTCTAATTGCTCCCCTTTCTTTAAATTGGTTCAAAGGGTTCTTTAAATACAGGCCATTTACATTCTGTGCTATTTGTCTTTCATGATGTTTGAAATTCATAACAAAAACATACCTTACAAATGTTTTATCATATTAAATAAATCTGGTATCCGCCAAATTACCTCCAACATCGAAGCCCTTGTTTAAAAATTTTAAAAAAAATGAAATGTAGCCTAACATTGATGCCTATCCAAACGAATAGATCCTACAATCTGGGGTTGTGGTATGTTATTATGGGATTTATCTGGAAAATAATTTTCTGGATTTTTTAAATAAACTTCCCCGACAGATATTGCGCACACTTACTGTCTTATTTACGTCACCGCCTGCCATTGTCATTATCCATTCATTAGGGAAATTTAAATCACCTGTGAGCATTTGCTTTAAACGGTAAAAGGCACTCACAATATGGCAAACAGGACAAATAATAGCTCATTCCAGCGGTCATGGCCTCGGACACGGGTAACAAAACATGCAGCTTTTCAGCTTAGTTGTTGCTTGATCACCATTGCTTTAACCGTGTTTGTAAAACGGTTACAGATTGCACAGAAAACGCAATGGCCATGCGGGCTGATGAGGGCGTTTCACCGGTCAAACAGGTCAGACGTGAGCTGAAGCTTGAACTTTTGATGGCCGTCTACGCAAACTGGTGACCAACGTGTTCTGTCCTCCACAGATCATGGGCGACGTCGAGAACAGACTGGCCACCCTGTCTGATAAGATAACCCTGTGCAACAGAGTCCTGAATGACTTGAAGGATCTAAGTGATGTTCTAGTGGTAAGCCCCGTTTTCTCTCCTCCAAACTTTGTGACTTAGTGCGGAATTTAAAAGTTAATCTCGTTTACGTCCCACAGAAACAATCCCTCCAGGATGTGTCCTTGCCACTGCAGAAATGACCAGAGGTGGAACAAGGCTTTTTGTCTTTATTTTTCTATGTCATATCATTTTAATAAACTACCAATAAACTGTCAATTTTAACCATGAAAAGACTTAATTAACCAGAAGAACATTTCAGTGACAATAAGGTTTTATTATATTGCTCTCAATTCAGAAAGTTATCATAATTTATATGAAACAAGCCTAAACAAACATTTTCACATTATACATTCTTTTAAAAATACGGATCCTTAGCAATTCCTCACTCTTTGGGTGTAAAGACATTCCTTTGGAAGCATAAAGTTTCCCCCTTTAAAAAAAAAAAAAAAAAAGGAAAATATTTCCCATTTGGAAAATTCTAAATTTCTGAAAACACTGGCTTGCATTTGTGATCAAACGATGTGCTTCCAAACAAATGTCACCATCAGTGATTTGTTGACATTACCATTCCTGGGGGGGGGGGGGGGGAAAAAAAAAAA
>JBBPCS010000883.1:24533-71511 GCA_037974645.1 Hollardia meadi | reverse complement strand
CATCATCTTCTTAGCCAAGGTGCAGTCGGAAGAGATGGGTTTTTAGCCTGCGGCGGAAGATGTGTAGACTTTCTGCTCTGCGTCAAGTGACTAGGTGTCCCTTGCAGTGAGGGAGCAGCAAGCCGATTGGCCGATGCGGAGTGGACAGGCTGGGGTGTAGGGTCTAACCATGTCCTGGATGTAAGCTGGGCCTGATCCGTTAGCAGCATAGTACGCAAGTACTAGTGTCTTGAAGCAGATGCGGGAAGCTAGTGGTAACCAGTGAAGGGAGCGGAGGAATGAGAGAACTTAGGTAGGTTGAAGACCAGTTGAGCTGCTGCATTCTAGATGAGCTGAAGAGGTCGGATGGCACGTGCAGGCAGACCAGCCAGGAGGAATTGAATGGACTGGATCATCTTTAAGAACTCCATTGAGTCTTTCACATATGATGGAAGTGATGTGACATGAGGTTGGAGAAAGTGATCCAGGAATGCTGAGATGTTCTCTGTCAGAGACCCGATGGTTGCTACAATAGGTCTGCCTGGTGGTACATTTGTGTAATTTTTATGGATCTTGGGGAGAGTATGCAACACTGGTGTGACAGGGAAGTCTACAATCATAAAAACATGTTCTGGTTTTGTGAATTCTCCCGTCTCCAAAAGCAGATCTAGTTTGTTCTTAATCCGTTGTTTGAAATCCAGTGTTGGGTTGTGACTTAATTTCTTGTAAAAGGTGGTATTGCTTAATTGTCTGTTGATCTCACCTTCATATGCTACGCGGTCCATGATGACGATGGCGCCACCCTTGTCTAGACTCTGAATGACCAATGTCTTGTCAAAAATCAACATTGGTATTGAAGTCTTGGCAATATGTAGTGGGAACAAAAGACAGTCCTTTGCTTAATGCAGACAAGCATGTGTCAGACAATGTTGTACTGGATAGATTAATCACATTCAGTACCTGTTCTGTCTCCTGCGAGTCTGATACGGATCCCTTGTGGTGGGAGCCCTTTCCCCACCTGCATTTCTTCTTCTTTCTGGTGGTAGTTGGGGTTCATCTCTTTGCCTTTTGTCTAAAAAAGATCCACTGGTGTGAGAAGAGTTGGCACTGGATTCATACTCCAAGTCAGTAGTCGATCGGTTATGTGTGTAGATGCGTTTCCTTAAATGAGTTATCCCGCCCTCAGCGTGGGGTCCATGCTTACTCTGGTTTCTCCATTGATAGACTCTACCACTATCGTAGTCTGTAGCATCTCTCTCAAATATTTTCTTTTTGGAAGCAGTAATTTCCTTAACTAGTTCGTTGTTGTGGTGTTCACAATCCTCGATGAGTTCTTTCAACTTACTCGCATCCATGAGCTCACTAGAGTTTTTGTTAAGTAAACGAGCACTTGTTAAGTATTTCACACCAACGTTTGCAGAACACTTAATTAAAATCATGGGCCAGTGGTCCTCTCAAGCATATCGCCAATACATTCGCTCAAATCTCAAAGATCTCAGAGCCGCCCAATCCTGTCTCAAGTAAGTTTGGGTTTTGGGGATCCGTCGTGCCCGGGTGCTATGGCAGATTCCCTAACTAAACTTCCCCACAACGCAAGACAGTTATCTAAGCATCTTCAAGCTTACACTCATCGTCATCATTGTCAATAAAATTGTTAAACGTATCTTGTTGATGGTGTGGTCCTTGCTAGTGAATTGAAGCTTATTAGCAGAGTTTCTGGAGCAGGGCCACACCTCAACCATGCCTCTTCCGGCTCATATATATACACCCACCTAACCCTCTCCCTCTCTTTCGCTCTAGTATTCTGCAACCCCCCACCCCGTTCTCTCCTTCTGTCTCTCCCTCTTTCTCCTTCTAGTAGGGTCCTTCCCAACAATGCAAAACAGTTATCTACAAGCATCTCCAAGCTTACACTCATCATCGTCATTATTGTCAATAAAATCGTTAAACGTTTCTTGTTGATGGTGTGGTCCTTGCTAGTGAAATGTAGAGAAAGAGAGAAAGAAAGAGGTAGGGAGAGAGATAGAATAGTCTAGTATTCCATAGGCTAGCCTATATCTAAAATAAGCAGAGTGTTAGTGGTGAAGAAGAAAGTGCAAGTATTATCAGCAAACTGTACTTGAAGCAAAAGTGAGAATGGCTAGTTTAATTGTTAATTTATCGTCCCAAGTACCTTTTATGTTTTGAGCATAAACATGTCTGCTTGGACTGCCTATTTCAGAGCCATACCCCACTCCAACCCCCCTACTACTAAAGAGTATATTCAGGCTAGGGCTGCAGCGATACTTGAAAAAACAGACTTTACGATATATTTTTATTCTGCGATACATCTTGATATGAAAAAAAAATACAGGAAATGTCCCCAGTTACATGCAGTGTGTATTAATGTATTCATGTAGGTTACATATACACAGTTAATCATAATTTTCAACATTTCTGGTACTTTAAAAGTATATCCTTCTCTAACAACACAAATCCCCCCTACTTCAACCACAGTTGGTTCAGCCCTCTGCAACCCCCACACTTTCAGTTTCACATGTGTGGCTCTGACACCAGATTGGACAATAGGGGAGAAAACAGGTGGAGATGTATTTGGGAAAAATCAGATGTTTCTAAATAGACTTGTGTAATTTACCATTTTTAACGATGTTCAAATGTATGCCTATTTGGTGGAAGAGTAAAAGTATTAAACGATAAACAGCCTTTTCTTGTAGATTAGTCATGGAAAATGAGAGCCTTGCGAGTTTTTTTCCTTTTGTGTCAAGCAGTAAAAAAATGTAGCATGACCTGTTTGAGTTAATTTGCCTTACTTGATATTACATGTAGTACAACGTGACTGTTTCACATGGGCAAATTGCAATGTTGATGCTGAAATGATGTATTGTGCATCCCGAATTCAGGCCCTTGATGTGTGACTGACTATTTCTCCCATTACATAACGGCAATGCCAAGCCCTGACATGTTATCAACATAATTTACAAGGTCCTGCTACTAAAAAGTACTCAACGTAGTTGACGTCTTAATCCTCAATTGTAGTCGAGGAGAAAGCAAACTGTTCGTATTTTCTCGGACTCAGGGAGAAAATGTCCTTAAAGAGCTGAACATTCTGATAGTTGAATGGTTGATTAGCATTCTATGGGGATTAGTATTCACACTAATAATAATAAACTATTTGTATAGCATCTTTCATACACGAAATGCAGCTCAAAATGCTTCACAACAAAGAGATTACAAGCACCAAATGCTTCACATAAAAAGACATAAAATGGACATAAAAACAGGGAAAGAGAATAAATGTAAACTTGATAATAATAAAGATGCGTAAAAGCCAGGACAGTGTCATAAATAATGTAAAATAAGATGGAGAATAAAATCTAAGTGAATAGTGAAAAAAAAGATAAAATGAGGATTAAAATAGACTACAGAGAAACAGATGGAAATTAAGACATTAAAACATTTAAAACAAAATTTAAAATAGCATGCATAAAATGTATTAAATCAAGTAAAAAAAAACCTGTGTATTTAAAGCAAAGCAACAGTGCAGAAGTGCGAGGCAAACAAGTTTCAAGCCTGTATCCCGAAAGTCATAGCTAGTTCAATGCTGAAGTGAAGAGGTGAGTTTTTAGCTTTCTTTTAAAAATATTTAGTGAGCTGGCTTCCCTGATGTCTATAGGCAGTGTGTTCCATAGCTTTGGAGCGTATGACAAAAGGTGCATCTCCGATTTTCTTTCAGCCTTTGTTGGGAACTTCCCATAAACCAGCAGCTGATGATCGCAGTGTTCTTGAGGGCAAATAGTGAACAAGGGAGTTAGCAATGTAGCTGGGTCCCAGACCGTTAAGGTCTTTGTATATAAGGAGGAGGACCTTAAAATCTATTCTAAATGTTACAGGAAGTCAGTGCAGGGCAGCTAACACTGGACTAATGTGCTCTCTCCTCTTGGTTCTGGTTAACAGCCGAGCTGCAGAGTTTTTGAATGAGCTAAAGTCTATCAGTGGCAATCTTTTTGATTTATAAATGGTCGTACTTTAGCTATGTTTCTCAGGTGGGAAAATTAGGGTTTTTTTAAGCTAAGATTTGAATCAAGAATAACTTGCAACCTCAGATTTAATCCAGTGATTTAATTAATCCAGTGACAACTAAAGGTTAATTCAACATGGATAACAAATTACAAGCCTTATTGATCTTGTTGTCTATGCTAGCAGCTGTTGTGCACTTAAATTCTGCATTCTATAATGTTACTAATGCTACTGCTTCCATATTCTTGTGGAGAGTGACTATTCGGGCTTTTTCACTGACACTTGGCCGTGCCGAGCCAAGCCATGCTGCACAGATTTGCCTTTCCATTCACCATTCAACCATGACGAGCCGTGCCCAAGATGGACTACCTCTGGATTAGGGCCAAAGCGAGCCCGACCCACCTCCAAGCAGGCGCTGACAGCAGACAACCGGTGGCGAAACCCCGTCTTCACTTTATACAAGCGTGTAATGTGAGACTTAACTCATATCTGAACAGGATACCAGAGAGAAAGACATTTTTAAAATACTCTGTGTGTTCAGGTCTCAGTGCTTTTGTAGCTTCTCACTGAATCTCTGTGGTTTGAAGTTTAGTCCCTGTTTGTATTTTTAAATATCTGCTTTATTTTACTGTTTTATTTACTTTCAGCTGTAGGAGTCATGTTAAGTTACTGCTGGTGAAAACCCAACATTTCCTGATTTTGCTGCTTCATATTAAAAGCCTTGAGATAACAAAATAGCAGGGCACCTTTATTACCTCCACCAAGGAGGTTATGTATTTTGTGAAGAAGTTATCGGAAATTATATGTTAGCGGAGCTTTGTTAGCAGCTATGCTTTAATACTGCAGGGGGAAGAGTACAAGTAATGTTCCAAACAGCTCAGTGAGATGTTAGATGAAGAGCTGCAGCAACAGGCTCTTTAACTGCGTGTCTTTAGCTCTCCTCCAACAGGTAAACAACTTATTTTTTGGATCAGCCCGCTGCTTTTGAACGTTATACACATAAGGACAAGCACATCATCAGTTAAAGACACACCTTTGAATGGGTAGCCCTGGTATAATGATAATGCAAATCTCTGTTACGCTGGGCTGCTGTGCTGAGTCAAACCGAGTCGAGCCAGGCCGGCACATATGTATGGAAAAACGCCATAAGAGAAATAAATGTGGAAATAAGTTTAAAAATGAAAATAAACAAGAGTGAAATTAAATAATATATTTCAAAATGAGCAGTTTAAACTCCCTGAAAACAATTCAGCACATGAAGAACTCAAAACAAATGAGGCATCAAAAGCCCTTGATAACACGACATATAATAGAGTAATAGATAAAACCCAAAAGGCTTCAGTGGAAACACAAAGTGATATCTTTTCAAAGCACGCACATGACAACACTGTGTGTTTCGAGTTCTTTGTGTAACTCTTTAACACACATCTTTTCTGTAGGCGGACAAAGTGAAACAAAGAGAAAGAACGGAGGATGGTAATAGCTACAGTAGACAGAGTAAAAAATAGTAAGATCCAAAGAAAAGAAGCACTGCAGCCCTGAATCACAGGTATCGTATTTAGCCCAGTCGTGACAGAGACTCCTCTCCAGGTTGAATAGGTCCATTGTTTGGATAAGGCCTCCATGACACAGGCCATTTCATTACAGAATGAGCCCAGGCACAGAGAGTAGATGGTAGTTGCAATGTAACCCCCCTGCTTCCCCGTCCTCTCCCCCAGTCAAAGAGCTCCATTCTCTCCCCCTCAGGGCTACCTGCATGAGTAGGAAGACAGCCATACGGGCGACGCACTCTCAGAAACAAACAGGCACCCTCCATCACAGCAACAGACAGAATCTGTCTTTCTGTGAAAAGACATAGGTAACTTAATAGTCTCTGATGTTTTTATTCAGCCCATCTTATTATACTGTTCCACCTGCTTCTTCAATATGTTATCTGTTACTAACCGGGTCAAACTCACATGCATAACCAATACCGCTGCCAGAATAATCGGTCTCCCAACACCCAACCTTACAGAACTAAACAATAAGGCCATCACACGCATTGCAACCACAATAGCACAGGACATCACACACCCACTCAACCACCATCTGACCCTACTGCCCTCTGGGCGCAGGTACAGAGCTCTGAGGTGCAGAAGGGCTCGCTTTGGAAAAAGCCTGATCCCAGCTGCCATAGCCGCCTTAAATAAGAGGCCTCGTTGAGTGTTTCCTGTGGTCTACATGTTGTTACTGGGTGTCGTTTGTATGTTGTTACTGGGTGTCATTTGTTTGTTCAGCAATGTTGTTTGTGTACATGTACAGTGCCGTGGAAATTAATTTCCCCTTGGGGACAATAAAGTCTAACTCTAAGTCCAAGTCAAAGAAGCTCTAAATTTTGAAACATGGATTGAACCCAGCTGCACAGATCTATACAAACTTGGAAAGCCTTCCTTATAAAATTAGCTTCTAAGCCATCAGGTCCAGGAGCACAGCAAACTACAATTGGGGATTTGTCTAATCAATACAAGTACACATGGACACAGTCTTTTTAATTATTGTTCTTTTATCTACATTTCTAAATGTAAATACAAAACCAAATAATGTTTTAGGCTGCAGGAAAATCTATTTGGTTGGGCTATTCAAATTAACTATGTGTGAGAGGCACTGGTAACAATGCAAATTAGAAATAGCTGAAAAATAAACATCTTTGTTCAAGTTTCCCTTGACACATCAAGGTTATATAAAACAAATATGTGTAATATGTACCTGTGTGTGTCCGTACATGTGTTTTTAGGTGATGACTTGCAGCAAAGGCTTTGCCACAGCCATCATGGTCGCACCTAAAAACAAAGACAAAAAATCATGTCAGAAATGCTTACGACCAGATGCATATAGACAGGGATACAATTTCAAGACACTGGATTTGATAATTAATCTGCAGTAAAGCCATGCTCCTCTGAGTGAGGGTGCTCACTCAGGGAAACCTATTTGCTGTATAGTGCATCTCACTACTATTCTGGGCCTTTGTCTAACCAAAATGAGCTCTGAAAACACAGTAAAAGATGTTATAAATAAATATTTTATTTGTGTAGACAAACAAATATTAAATAGATTAAAAGAGCTGTCTGTGTCTACACAGTTCCTTCATCTTCTACTAGGGGTGGATTAAACCTAATGTGACAATGGACATACTCACCGGAATGGCTTCTCCCCAGTGTGTGTGCGAATGTGCTTCCTCAGGTCGCTGAGCGTAGTAAAGTACTTTGTGCATCCCTCTGATTCACAGTTGAATGTCTTGCCTGTGTGAAGTCTCTGGTGTGCTTTTAGTCTGCAGAGACAATCAAGGGTGTTTCATTAAACCAGAATGGAAGACATGTAGAGAGAAACAAACCGTGGCATTAAACAGCATGCGTTGATTCCAGTTGCACTTATTTTTAGAATGTCTAAAAAGCATATGGAAAAGAAAGCTGAGTCCACATTCAGATGACAACAGAATCTAGTCAGACTGAAAAAACAACATAAAGTACACAGACTCTCTCAGTGGTGGCCGGTGGTATAAGAGAATCTGGGTGGCATGGGAGATGGGGGGTGGGAAGTAATTAAAAAAAAGAAAAAGAAAATCCACACATGGCATTGGTTGGCTGCTCTGAGTAACTGCCTCTGAAAGACAGTTGATAGCAGTGACACTGGTCCACCAAAAAACAGACATGTTGTCATAGCAACTGAACCAAACAGACAAGAGGGCAAGAGTATCTACGCGCTACTGTGCATCTAGAGGTGTTTCTGGTGGAGGGACATGTCTGCTTGCTGGGCAAATCCTTAATTACAAATGAGTGTGCTGCCTCCGTCTCTTTTTCATTGATCTGACACATCACATCTCCGTTCTCCATAAGCCTGCTCACCACTTTGCTGTGCGCTCCAAAGGAGTAGTTCACATTATGGATATGATTTGGATTGTGATATTGCAGTTTTTACTCACATGCTACAGATACGCTCTGATTTTAATCTATGCAGCTGTCAACGGACTCCGTGCTGCTCCGTGTACCCTCGCGTTTCAACTGTATCTCTGTAGCAACAGCCCACATTTTCAACATAAGGCTGTGCTGGACTGAGTAGTTTAGATTTGCCGTTTTATGGTCCAAATTGCAAATGTTACTTTTTGTTAGCATTTGTAACATTTCTGTTCAGAACATGGTGGTCCTGGTGAAAAATCAAAAATAGATGTTTTTAATACATAAACCATGAAAATTTTAAATTGTACAGGTACTAATCTGCAGTATTAATCTGAGACTCAGACAGCAGATTTACCTTAGTGGACACAATGTTTTCAACTTAGACAATCCTTTATTACTGGCACTATGTTCCCACATTTTATGTGAGTGTGGAGTGGAGGAGGTCATTTTCATTTAAACATTCTTCATAATACTTCTAAATGCAATTGTGGCCATAGGAAAATGAACTGCCTACACAGCACACCTCTATATGAAACACAAGAAAATTATTCCTTTGAATGCTAATTAATTAATAATTAATATTTAATATTAATTAATATTTAATTATGTATTTTGTGTCCATCTCCATACTGTATTACTTGTATAAAAGGTGGACATTTCTGTATTGTGACAACACTAGTTGTGCACACACTTTATAGCAGGACCTGCCTAATTGCCCTAACTGATCTGATCTAACTAACTTCATATCATGACACAACCCAATCTTTATTACTTATACTACAGTTTCCCAACACTTTTTATTTATGACTGTGTTACATCACCTTTCCTTTCACAACACTCAGTAAGTGTTTGGAAACTGAGGACACTAATTATTGAAGTTTTGAATTTCTTTCCCATTCTTGCTTGATATACAACCTCAGTTGCTCAACAGTTTGGGTCTCCTCTGTTGTATTTTGCCCTTCATACAGTAATGCACCACTAATTTTCAATGGGAGACAGGTCTGGACTGCAGGCAGGCCATTCAAGTACCAGCACAATTTAAATGTGAATGAATGTGGCTGAATATGCTGCTCCAAAACCTGTACGTTCCCTTTCGGTTTTCAGCATTAACGGCACCTAACATATCCTTATATCATCACAGATGCTGGCTTTTAAACTTTCTCAGTCTTTTGTTGCCCGTCCTAACTATTTTGGAATGTGTTGCAGGCATTAGATTAATAATGAATGTATATTTACAAAAATAATAAAGTTTATGAGTTTGAACTTTAGATAACTTGTCTTTCTACTGTATTCAATTGAATATAGGTTGAAAAGGATTTACAAATCAATGTATTCTCTTTTGATCTACGGTTTGCACAGCGTCCTTACTTATTTGGAATCAGGGTTGTAAAACACAACACAACAAGGCTGTGTGAAGGCTTACCTGTATAATGTGTTAAAGGCCTTTTCACAGCCTTGCACATCACACTCAAAGGGCTTCTCCTTGGTGTGAACACGGACATGAATCTTGAGGCTGTATGAGGTGAGGAAGGCCTTTCCACAGCCCTGTTGATTGCAAACGAATGTGTACTCGCCCCGGTGCGTCTTCTGGTGTGTCCGCAGGTTTCCCGCCGTGCTGTATGTCCTTGTGCAGCCTTCGAACATACACTGGTAGCGCTTGACCTGACAGAGGAAGAAGAGGAGGGGAAATCAGCAGTTAAACATGCTTGAATTCAATTCTACTGTAGGAAATTATCCAGAAGCTCAGGCAAAAGAGAATGTTAGCTCTCTTAAAATCAATGAAATTGTCTTCAACCTGTATTTCATAAAGCCGGTGAAATAGTAATTTGTTAATTTGCCTCAGTACTAACCAGCCTTGCCATAATATGAAGTGACAGTCTGAGTCATGTGACCTTTCAGACTGGATTTGAACTCAGTGAATCAGCTGCCCGTCAGCACACGAAGCAGGTGTGCACAATGCAGCAATGATGACCAACCCCCATGCAATACATCCCATCCAATTCTGTTTCACGGCATCAATCTCCACTGCAGTGCGGCAGTCTCCTGATGTCTTGTCACACCAAAGCCCCGAGGCAATGTGAATAAAAGCAGTCCATTCTTCTCCTCAAAAAAATTATTCTGTATTGACCACAAAGTTGAGAGAAGGAAGCTTGTGGATGACCACCTCAACAAGGAAATCCCCTTTGTCAGCCAGCACTATTCCTTCCTGTCTTGATCCTCTTTCAGGATCTCATAAAAAATAAATTACATAAAAATATCATTTTCAAGATAAAAGACTGCATGTTTACCCCGGCCATATTCATTTAGGCAGTTCCTCACTGCTAAGTCACCAACAAAGTAGGGAAATTAGTGAAAGTGAGAGAATTTGTTATTGCAATGTAATTTTTTATACAACGCAATTAACAAACCTCTAATTTAGATGTATGAAATCTTCATTTTGTTGAAGATATTTAACATTTGTTTTGCAAGAGTTTTGGATGAAACTGAAACACAATTTATAAGAAAGCAAGAACGTTTTGAACAATTTATTAAAAAGCTGCCAGACTGTGAATGATAATACACTTGGCACTTAAGTGCTAAGCATTTTTGTTCACGATGATCAACATTTCTGAAGTTATGTGATGTCTTTGTCAGGCACAGCAATGAAAACCCTATGTTGGTCATGCAATGTAGCAATCTCAGTGCTTCACTTCACAGGACACACCTGGTTATACATCCATTTCAAATTATACCATGAAAAAGACAAAAACGTGCTTAGCTGTTATATGTACATAGAAAGTTGACTAACTTTCCTATTAGTCTTACTAACAAACTCTAATCTGAGGGATGAGTAGTCAGAGCCCATTCATTTTGCTTCTAGGGATGTGGGAGAGAGAGAGGGTAGCCCACTAAAGCTTGTAGCTTAGTACTGAATTTATCTCCCACACCATTGTGACTCCTCTCCACCACCAGTTCGATCACTGTGAGAGAGCATTGTATGCTTCAGGCCCCCACATGCATCGTGGAAGATGCATTACAAATGGTTGCGTGAGAGTATTTAAGGCAATATCACTAAGAGCTTGACTGTGTTCATCATTAGGTTTTTTCCTGACACATTTGTCGTTCACAGGAAACAGCCAGTCTCTCGGTCCTCTTATCAGGGTTGCAACTGTTTGAGATGTTCATGTTACAATAACCTTCGTAGAAAATATTACAGTTTCAAGGTATACGTTATTACACAATTATTATTATCAGTTACACTGACCCTTAAATGGATGAAAACAGAAGGATTTTTGTTTGTTCATTTAACAAACACTTAAGTACAATTTTAAAAAATATGTCCAGACCCATATGAATCTTGACATTAGCTTTAAATATTTTCAGGTTCCATAACACATTATACTCTACACATCATGCTTTTCAAAAACACGGTGGCTAAAATAGTTTCTTTTCTGTGTAGCACACAATGCACTATATGCACACAGCACATTTTGCACCACATCACATGTTCAAATCAGCAACACATGCCACTGCCACAATTTACTATCTCTTGTGGCAGTGCTCTGTTACTATCTGTGATTTTCTGTATAGCTCCCCAGTTCAATACAGTTCTGTGCAAAAATCTAAATAATATTTGACAAAGTAGCAAAAACATTCTTACATTTGTTAGAGGATTCTTCCACTTTGTGGTGTGTGCACTTCCATTTAGAGAAGTATTTAGGGAAGTGAGTGAATGGCTTAGTTAATTGTCCTCTTGGAAATTAATTTTGTGCTTGTGGCAATCATCATAACAATCATAGCAAATCATCATAATGTCATAACAATAAAGATAAATTAAACATAACCTACCAACAATGCAAGCACAATGACAGTGAACAAGACAATCCAACAATACAGATTAAACAATAATAATAAATAATAATAAAATTAAACAACGGTATCATATTTCATATGTTTGTTTAGTAATATCATGATGGTGGATTAAAATACTAACAGGAACATTACTTCACAAAGACAAATTCTGTACCCTCAACCTTATGTCAACAAACCATTTTCACTAAAAAGGGGATGTGATACATGACCAAGAATTTTCTGTCTTGTGACTCAGAAGCATCACAACAGTGTTGCACCATTTTGTTGCTGCAGTTTTGTTGGAAATATTAACTATTTGTGCAGTTTCTCATTACTTACAGACAAGAAAGGGTACGACAAGCTCTCCACAAATCGACAAAAGAGAACCAGTATCTTTCTATTGCTGTCCCTACAAATTATTATTCATCCACAACGTCAGTGTCAATGATATTCTCTTTCCCCTCCTTATTTTTCTTGTTGTTGCTGCTGGTGATGGCAGTGGGTTCTACAATTAAAATAAATTCATTATCTTGGTGTTTCCAAAATTCACAGTGTAGGAAAATGAATCCATCTTCATTGATCAAATTAACATTGGCTATGTCAGCACAAAATTTAAGATTTGAAACAGCACTGGAGAGAAATTGCTCCCCTGTGTTAATGACATTAGGAAAAAACACTGCATACGCTTCACCCATCTAATGACGTTACTATTCACATCCATCTGTAGAAATCTTAAAATATAGTCTTATAGGGTTAAACACAAATTGAAAATGAATAAAAAGAACATGGGCATGTTGATGGAATATATATATATATATTATATATTCCATGCAGCATATACAAAATAACATCTTCTAAGCTTCTACCCCTCCCATACAAAATGTTAAAAGTCTAATATATTTTGTATCTCACCAGGAACTGGATTTGTCACAATCCTTTATAGACTCTTTGTTATAAGCTAAAAACTGTATTGTTTCCTGTGTTGTTGAATGTGGACTCTATTGTTTCCTGTGTTGTTGAATGTGGACTCTATTGTTTCCTGCAGTCCTTCAGCACCCTGCTTTTTATTCGGCAAGGACCAGCTGCTTTACCACAGCACACTTGCCGTCAGATGGTTTTATAGTCCACTTCCACTAATTAGGCTGGTACAGGTGTTAAAATATAGCAGATTCACCACTTGAACACAGATAGGAGGCAGAGTGGTTTGTGAGTGGGCTAAACCAAGGTCTAGCACTGTGTGAAACACTGTGAAAGCAGTGCAACTCCACCAACAGACATGAGCTAAACTCTTCGGTGCACTCAGGCTTTAACTTCTACCTAACACAAATGAGAAACAAGGGTCAAACTGCTGGGGACGCTCATTTTTAGCAAATTCATGTATTAGCAAGAAAATTAATTTACACCATATGTTACTGAGTAGAAGCACAAAACCTTAATACAAAAGGAAGCTGCTTATTGAAATCATTGTACATCTGTATTCATACTAAACATTCAAAGGTATCTGTAAAAGGTATCTGTACTTGCCTCTCTCTGCTTGGTCTCTGGGCACTCAGAGTGTAGGGTGAGGGTGGCCCCTTCTATGTTGCGAGGCATGGGGGTGGAACCTGGATTTATTGTGAACTGGATCTGGTCTGGAGAAATGGTATGGTGCACATAACCCTGTGACATGCTATGAGGGTCTGTCATAAAGGTGAGAGTGCCCTCCTCCTCATCTCCATCACCTTCCCCTTCAGTTAGGAAGGTAACTCCATCCTCGTCCCCTCCACAGTGACCTTCCTCTTCGCCCTCCTCATCCAGCCGGATGGGGTCCCGCTCAATGAGCACTGTGGTGCGGTCGTACACCCGACCAGAGGATGACGAAGACTCAGGAATCAGGTCATCGTCTTTGTCAAAGTGGATCTTGTCGTCTTCTTCTTCTTCATCATCCCGGTCCAGGTGATCCACCTCCACCTCAAAGTACATGGGCGCCTCTGTATGAGGGCCATTCCCACTCATCGTCCCTGGTGGCGCTCCTTCCTTGGCAAGGAGGATTGTACACACACTTGTTAATGGTACAGCCTGGAAAATAAACAAGAAAAATTATTTCTGTTCTTACTTTTAGTTGCATACATAGTTTATTTAGTTATTTTAGATTATCATTTAGTTTAGTTTAAGTGAAAAGAAGTTTATTTGTATAGCACCAATGCGATCCAAAGAGCTTTTCATAAAACATAAAAAGGCACTATAAAAAAGATACACACAAGGTGTAAAATAAAATAGAAGATAGAAACAAGCTAAAATGTAATATATCCGATAAATTGGAGAATGAAAATTGCAGTGGAATTAGAATTCAGTGCAAGATGTGATTTACAGGCAAAATTAAAAAACTAATTAATTTAGTAAAAGGCAGTGGTAAAGAGAAAAATGTCTAAATTTTAAAGAACTGAGACTTGGGGTAGATCTCACATTTTTTGGGAGCTTGTTCTAAATATTTGATTTATATTGTTTAAAACCTTCTCCATGTTGAATTTTACTTTTGGGACAGTAAGCAGACCTGTCCCAAATTATCAGCGTTTTGGACAGTTCCTAAGCTAGCAGCAGATCTAACATAGCAATTGACCAGAGAGTGATCGTCCATTCAAAATAAAGTCATGTCGTCATTCTAAAAGAGCTCCGCTTAGACATTCGACAAAATGTTTATCTTAACAACAAATATGTTCAGAGAAAGCACTGCATCTCGACAGCCTGTTATGACAACCAGGAACAATTACCAAAAATTGGCTAGACAGAGTTTTAAATATGCATGCTATGTCGAGAAATGGGCTTTGACAATACTAAATGCCAATGTAAATACGTCCGCGTGCTACGAAGGCAGACTTCCGTGTCCCAATAAGAAGAAAGTTAATTATTTTTAGTATGGAATGCTCCCTTATAAACCAGCAGTTAATATGACATTTGTTTTGTTTAGGGGAAACTAACGTTGCCACACCGAGATCTAGAACTTTCCCGATTTCAGTGAAAGAAGTCACGAGACAACAGCGGCTAAACTCGGCTAAGTCAACGTACATGCGTGATGAATTCCCATCAATTAAAACTCATTAGGTTAGCTTTTATAAAACATTAAGTGTAGCGTATAAAAGACACCACACTCACACCACAATGCCAACTTTTCCATACACACTAGACATTGCTAGCTAGCAATAATAAACCCAGTGGCCTGATCATAGACTGTATGTAACTGTCAAGTTTACCCAGTTTGACTGACAATTAATTAACGTTCACATTTACCTACCTTAACGTTAATGTCACAGTACTGGTGGTACTGGTATCGAGGTAGTTAGCCGCACACCGCTAGCAGGCTATGTAGCTAGCGATCCGCTCGAGTAACCTGGCGCTGTTTCGTAGTACATATTGGTCACATCGTTACTAGCCTTAGAGATATGACGCTAGCTGGCTGATACAATTAGATATTACACCGTAACGTTACTTCGTTTATTTTTTAGAATACGTCTATCGTTATTCGTACGTATTAACTTCATGCGATTTGATTGCAGAGTCAACATAACAGTATTTTTTTTGTCTTGTGAGCGCCAGGCAGCTAAATGAACGTTAGGTAACGAGTTAGCTATACGCTAGTGGAATCATCCATTTCGCTACACATACATAGCTTTGCTAGCAGCAATTTAGCTCACAGCTAAGCTAGGCAGCTAGCTAGTAACGTTAGCCTGTTTACTGTCGACAATTGACATCCTATCCTCCCTGCAAGGGTAACAAGTTTTATGTTACCATGCGATAAGCTGGCATGCTAATGCTTAAACTCATCGACTAAAAGAAATGACATTAAATTATATTTACCTGTATTAAATTTAAGCCTTATTCCTATGGTTTAGGTGTTGAGCACTTTCTATCCCCTCCCTTGGATACTACACGTCACAGACTCACAACCATGCGTAATGAATTATGGGAAATTAAACATATTTCCTAATGCTGAATTAAAACGAATTCTACCTAAAGATGCAACTTTTGAGTTTTTATGTGGCAAATGCGATTTAATAACCTGATTCAATAAGATATGATCTTTCTCTCACACACATTATGACAAAACCAACATTTTATATTCAGTGTTCATTTCTTTAGTGTTCATGAACTAACAATAATAAAATCACCAGGGATACACCTTGTTTCCAACAGTTTTATATACAAAAACAATATGCCATTGAGATCAGAAACATTGAAATACAAATATTTTTTAAATAAAATATACATACATTAAAAACTGTCATCTCTACAGATGCTCAATGATATACTGTATAATAAACAGTGTCAATCAACAAATGAGATTTATTTGAAACTAACATCAGATAAGAACTGTTATTTACAATAATTATACTCTATATCTTTACAATGAACCATCCAAGAATATAAGAAATCATTAAAGTAGATTTCAAATACTGGACTGTACAGTTTTTAGTGTTCAGCATCAGTTTCAAGTTCTCCATCTAGGTGGACCCTTGAGTCAAGAAGTGCTGAAAGAACTCTTGAGTCTTCCTCTTTTCAGCAAGATCCTGCTTCGTAGGTGACTTCAGGAGCAAGGAGGCAAAAATGGTGGCTGCAGGAAGAAAATAAATTATTCATACTGCATAATATAAACAAAGGGTTCCTATTCTTAGTTGTAATGTACAAGCTTTATTAGCAGAGTTCAATTTTTCAATCAAATGTTCAAACCATGTGACAGAAAATAGAAGAAATTCAATGTGATAAGTGACGAATAAAATAATGATATATACTGTAGATGCTACTACAATTGATTTTCATGCCTTTATTTATACAGGTAGGTCCAGCCATTCTTTTACACGAACTTCCTGTTTTACACTGAGTATTTAAACATGAGTGCAAACAGTCCTTAAGTTATAAACAGAACAGAATAAACAAAATTTTTATTCATCCATTGATTTGTTAGTTTCTCTTCACTTCAGAGACTGAAGTGCAACCTGCTTCCTTTCTTACCCAATATGTTGACGTCTAATCGATTGCTAGCAGAATTCTTCAACAGCTCACGGAGGAAAGCAGCTAAATAGTTGAACACATTTTGATGGCATTGAGGTAGCATGGAAATTACCTGATGAGAAAATAAAACACGTTTCAAAAGTCAGCAATTTAACACATCTTGGAATAAATTAATGATGATCAGCGAACTGCGGACTGTCTCACTCACTTTCTCACACTGACTGGCATTAGAGCAGCTTTCTAGACACTGCTGGTAAAAGGAGAAGGGAACCACAGGCTCTGGGAGGGCATCTAAGAAGAGAAGCAAGGCTTCTGCCACTGAGTGGTTACTGCCAGCTGCAGGTCAATACTGAGTCAAGGACACAATTCTTCAGCAGAATCTGCACGTTTTGAAATGCAAAATAAGAATCAAATACAGCACCCTAAGATTTGTTTAAAGGGGTATGTTAATCATTACACAGATAAGATAAAAAATACAATGTCACATTTTTATTGCATTCAGCCTTTTGTGTATGAAATGAAACAGTGACTATGAGGGCTATGAGTGCTGACTTCAAGTTTCATCTAACAGTGTTTATATTCAGGGCGACGGTGGTTCAGGAGGTAGAGTGGTCGTCCACTTGTCGGACGATGAGGATCGGTGGTTCGAAATCGACCCAGGCAGCATGTCGAAGTGTCCTTGGGACCTTAGATGTAGTGTCTGCCACAAGTGTATGAATGTGTGAGAATGGGTGAATGTGACAAGCGTTGTCAAGCACTTTGAGGAGTCAGTAGACTTGAAAAGCCCTATATAAATGCAAGTCCATTTACCATCAAATGATTCCTACAGTGTTTGGCCAATATGGATGTGATTGACTAGAAAAGCCTACAGCTCTGTGACTTCCATCACTGTCTCATTTCATACCTAGTATACGGGGGTGAAACTTCAAAACAACAAAATCTATGTATGGACTACAATGCGTTCCTTTTTAAAAAATTCTAAAATGAACAATATTTTTTCCACCAATGATTATGATGGTAATAGTTTTAAAGGATACGGAGAGAATCTGGCATGCCAGTGTCAAGGCAATCCCTTATGTCTGCAAATTCACTCCGAAGCCCAGGTTGCTGAAATATGTCTTCCTGCAAATAGAGGAAAATAAATATATTTTGTTTCCTTAAAAAGCACATTTATTCAGCCAAGAAGCTTAATTATAAACAGGTTCCCCTAGGCTGAAGAAAATGTTCTTTTGGTTTTAGGCATATTGGAGCTGCAATGGACTTTGATTTAATTAAAATTAAAAGCACAACACAACAGTGTTTAAATTATCTTGAATGAAGAAGAATTCTCTCTGCCAGATCAATACTGAGGCTCTACAAAGCTACTTGGCTGGCAGACACAACTACTGAATCACACCAGTGTCTCTGTAGCCTCAAAAAATCTTAAAATTATTGAAAATTTACTTAGTTCCTGGGGCATGCAGCAACTCTCATTTATTTGTCCTAATAAGAAAGACAAAAAATTAGTGGAAGGATGCAAAGATGCAAATAACTCAAAAGGATATGAACCTACAAACAAGAAAAATGTCCAAAAAGCAACACATTTTCTGACCTGTTTGATTGCACTGCGGAACAAGTGATCCACCATCATCCAGAGTTCTTTAGGAATGTCTAGAGGCTTTTGAGTGTTTGCTGCATTCTCACTGCCAGACATCTCTGCCTGGTGCTGAGAACAAACAGAGCAAAGAGAAGCAGTTTAGTCAACATGAACCAAGTGTTTCACTCCAAATCTGCAAAGCTAACTACAATTACCGCCTCGTGGTTGTATGCCTCCGTGCACTACTGAAGTTGCAATTTACATCCATGTGTGTCCAGACTCATATGATATATGTAGTGACTGAGAGCTTGGTAACATGGTGCAATGACAATCACCTGAAGCTCAGTATCAACAAAATCAAAGAGCTTGTGGTGGACAACAATGCTTCAAATATGGATGTTACTGCAAAGAAGCTCCAAATTCTAAAACATGGATTCTTCACACACATCGTTAACCCGGCAGCACAGAGGATCTATACAATCAGCACAGTTCGAGTAAAATTTTGTCATGATTATTGATGAATTCTTGAGTTATGACTAAAAATTTGTTTAATAAGTCAGTGACCTTTGACCTGTGAACAACACAATCTAATAGCCTTATCCTTGACAGCAAGTGAATGTTGGTGCCAAATTTGAAGAAACTCCTTCAAAGCATTGCAAGCACGTTTGACCACCAAAATCTAATCAGTTCATCCTTAAGTCCAACTGAATGTTTAGGCCAAATTTAAAGAATTTCCGTCAAGGTGTTTGGGAAATATGGGGACTATGGGGGATATAAAATGGGACGGACAACCCAAAAACATAATGTGTCCAGCCACGGCTATCGCCGACACAGACATAAAAAAACCCAAAAAACTACTATGGCCTATGAGACGACCCTGAATAGAGAGGAGGTATTTCAAGGACACTGTAACTGGTCTGCACATGGGATAACTCACCAGTTCACGGAGGGTCTCTGGCGGCATGTCCCGGATCGGTTCCCTCATCTGACACAATGAATGGATGGAGGTGCCATAGCAGCTGGGCAGGTAGTTTCCTGACACAGAAATGAAGTAGTCCTTGCCGCGCTCCAGATGGAGCACTAGGATGTCTTCAATCTGCTCCTTACCAGAGTTGAGATCAGGTGCTGCCGAGCGGTTTACAAAAACCTCAAGCTCAATGTCCACAGAAGCACCTAGATATTGAAAGAGAGATGCACATGCAAAGTAAGGGCATGGCTGACATGTCATATTTGAGGAACTGATGCCTGCTGCCCCAGTAAATTGTTTTGTTGTGCTAGTCACTACAAGCACTTCCCGAGGTAGTAGTTTGATGTGTAAAGCACCAAGACATACCTAATCTGTGATGGAATTTCATCTTGCAAGACAAAAAGTCAGCCACTGTAAGTCGACATCAAAGAGATGTGGCTTCATAGCTCATGGTGTACTTAAAAAATTCTAAAACCTAAAGGTAGAACCACGATGCTTTATTAAAAATCAAATCTGTGACTCCAGGATGAAGCTCTGACTTTAATGTGATACTAACCCTGAGCGATAAAGCCTTTGGGGGGGTTGGCTGCGAGCCAGGGCTTGCAGTATGTGGGCTCATTCGGCTTCTGGATAAACTCAAACTGACAAGGGACCTGCCCGTCATTGAAGAGGCTCAATGTCTCTGCCTGGTGCTGCATGTATTTCACATCCTTAAAGTGGAACTGAAAAAAGACGGAAGGATTTATGAGAAAAAATGGAAACATTCTACTCTATTTCATGTAAATGTATCCTTTAAATTCCTATATTAGGCTCCCGGCTTGAGATCAATACACAGGTTTATTAGCGGTGGACCATTTACTGAATTCATCAAAGGAACATAATGAGAAGTCAATTTATTGTGCTCTGTCTATCAGAGAGGTATTACACCTCCCATTACACTGCAATGTGACTGACTGTGATACGAAACTTTACCTCTTGCTTGGCCAACGTTACAGATGGAATACACTCATTCTCCATTTTGTCTATATTGCGCACAATCTCTTCAAAGGTCCTCTTATAGGCCTCACTGTTTACCCTCTTGATCTGTAGGAACAGATGAGAAAGAGGACAATGCAGCATTAACATCTGTGTTATATAGCCCTTAAATAATACTACAATAGATATGTGTTATGGCCTATGCAAAAAACTAGAGCCTGTCGATGAGAAGTGTTAAATCTTCTGAGTTAAATCTCAATGCACTTTACATTCATTTATCATTTCTTCTCCCCTCCCCTACTTTTCAATGTACGTATGTGTTTCAAGGGGGACCACTGCATCTTTGGAAAACAACAAGAAACTACATGAAAGACATTTAAGATGAGATCAGTTAAAAGGCTGAATACTTTACCCCAGTGACAAGCAGGGAACTGACTGGTTTGTGGTCACTTGTCTTCAGAGCCATGTGACTCTCATAATGCTGTTGCTTGATGTTCTTCCCTCTCCACAGGATACGGTCACACCACGCAGGCACACGGCATTTTTCACTAAATGCAGAAAGGAGGACAGGTGTTAATGCTCAAGTATGTTTATTACATAATTTATTATAAACCATATCGAAATAAATAAGGCAAAAAATTATATCTGTATTACAGTGTATTTGTACATTCTTCAAAGTTAATGATATGATCTCTGTAGGGAAAATATCTCAGCAGGAGGTGAAAGAGCAGAAAATATCACACAACACTGCTCCTACAATTTAGAGCCACATTAACTGTAAGGCATGTTTATTGATAATGTTAATTAACAGTGTTAAAATTTAACTGATTTATTAAAAGATTTTCTCCCTGTCCAAGACACCCCACTCATTTGTCTGTCTTGCAAAAAATAGGATAACCACATAATTAGTAGTTTCATTGTTGGAGTACCTCATATTTCTTTCTTCAATTCCTTACTTTAACTATGAGCATCACCGTATTATTGAAAAATTATCTCCTTACTAAAAATTTTCCATCCTGCTATTCGCCATCAGGCCTTCAAATGAGGTTACCTTGTATCCCACTTGTCAGAGCCGGTGTCATATTTGTAGGTGGGCTGGAAATCAATCTCTCCCTCCACAAAGCCAACAAACACAGCTTCCACATCGATCTGCCGCTTGAGCTGAGGACCATATGCAGCTGCTAAGTATCCCCACTTATAAACATAAATGATGAGTAAAGACTATTTAAAAATTAGAAAGAAGAGACCATCATTGATATTACCTGATCATAATTGTGCAGCGTTTCAAAATCTTTCTTGCTGATTAGCTCCTTCACATTGTCAACATCAAGGTCGCTGATCCTGTAGTTGAGGTCTCCAATCCATAAAATCACACTGATGAAGGAAGCAGAGAAACATGGAGATAACTTGAATCTGGATTAAATATTGAATAGATGGATACTACAAAGATAACTACTAATCCAAAACATAAATCCAAACATATCTAGATTTTAAACAAAACAAGAAGCAGCAAAAGAGATTTTGAATGACAAATTCTACATCTTCCCCTGATGTTGCAGCATAATGTTAAATGTCTCTAAAGAAACCAATTAACACATATGACGACACCAAGTACAATATTTAATTGGTTTCATACTCGTGCTTCATGATAGTGAGTGGAGGACGGGAAGGGTCAAACTGGCGAAACCGGAGACGACTGCAAATGTCCTTGAAGTCTTGATTGCGTCTCTCGTATTCTTCAATGTGGGCAGCTAGGTGAGAGTTGACCACGCAGATATTCGAGTTGTGGAAGCGAAAACGGATTGCCACAGCGCCCTTGTTTCCCTGTGATGATGATTCACAGAGAGAGGGAGATTCAGTCAGAATTAATGTTAACAACACAACTATGAAGTCCTGCAAAAAGATTTAGAATAAAACACTGTTTTACATAGTATGCAGATATACTGTATATGTCCCTTTTCTTGAGAGTAATCTGATATTATGCAAACACTTTGATACTTGGAATGTTTCAGATGGTTCTTGGTGCAGACCATAAACCAGCCTCTCATTACTGCATTAAAGGATGGATCAACCCTCACAAAGGCCCCCACTGGTCACCAGCCAGCAATTTGCTCCAACCTGCAGGGACTGCTAAGTAAGCAGGGCCACATACGAGAAAAGAAGAACCTATTCTGCATCAGTGAGTAAGGAGTGAAGTTGGAGCTGCTAAATGTTACACTTCATGGATGAATAGGCTTTAAAGTGAAAAGCAGCCCAAAGGAGGAACAAAACAAAGTTCATGTTGTGCATATCGCATAATGGCAAAGATTATGACATTCCATTTAATTCCACAAAGTGCAATGTCATCATAGTCAGAAGTACAGAGGATAGGAAATTAGTTTTTCCTGCATTTCACTTGTGCGATATTCCTCTCATGTAAGGAAATAAAATATCTCAGCAGTGTCGAGTGTAAACTAGATGCTCAAGCCGATGTTCTGTAAATGTAAAATGTTCATTATCTAAAGCTTTCGGTACCACATATATATACAGAGTTAACCGAATATTTTCCAATTTGACTGATTTTTTTTAAAAACAATAATGGAAAAATCTGAAGGCTGTCAACGTTAAGTAACACTCTCAATAACCACACTAGATCAGCTGTACATCACGGAGGTTATTAAATCTATCAAAAAAAGATTTTCCTTGGAGTATGTGGGCATCATTTCAGACCTCGACACTGTACACAGTGAATCTCACTATCCAAGTGCTGACAGCGCATTGAAGAGCTTCTGACTGAAGGCCTCGGAGCGTCTGTGATCACTATGGGTCACAGAGCGATGCAGCCAACGAGAAAGTCTAACGCAATCTGTGGTATACAGCTCATCTTTGGTGTAGCTACAGGAAAAGTAGTTTGCAGAGCCTCATAGCGGCTTACAATGATGCAGTGAGGCTGCAGCTTCAGGTTCCCCGATGGCACAGTGCCAGTCAACTGTTTCGTGTTCTCTGATGTTTCTACATGTAAGACACTTCTAACCCTGTGACTAGACCGCAAGTGTGTCAGTAGCATTTTTCACTTAAAAGTCTCACACGTCAAAGGAAAACTGCACACTGCACATAAAGTTTAGCAGCTCATTTGCTGCAGACTCTTTGAATTTCGCAGACGAGACAGAAACAGTATAGACAGATGTTTCAGTGTCGAATGAACACTGTCGTTACGCGAGCGTGTCGCTGGCATGACGGCTGTGGTCTAGACATGGGCTTAGACAACCGATCGATAATTTTCTGTGTCACTTGGATTGGTCAGAGAACAGTATCATAGAAGCTTTAACTAGCCTTAAAAAGAGCTGCTAACTGCACTCATCCAGGCTCAGAAAACACTGGTGAGAAAGCCTACATATGAGCTGTTGAATGATCAATTGTGATTTTATCTTGTATGCCTTATTCTTCCTTTTTATTGGTATGGATCCTCTTGGGGGTCTAAAAGTAAGTTTGAATTTAATACTGCCTTATTTATTGCTATATATATATATATATAAAATCCTTACCATCCTTCCCATGATGCCAGTGCCCACACTTTCAGCCTCCACATCAGAGATGAACTCTGCATGCTCCTTCTTCACATAGAAGATCAGCATTATGCCCACCAGACGCACCAACTTCACCTGTAGCACAATATGAGTAGAATATCATTTCATATGGGATAAGGAAAAGATGCACAATTCTGAGTAATGTAACATGGACATTTGTTCAAAATTTTTGCTTGTTCTCATAAAGCCTTAAGTCCCTGAGTGTTCCATAATGACTACTTTGTGTATGAAGTCTGAGCAACGATTTGTAGACTTTGTGTGGAGTCATCGTATTTCATGTTTTGTCACCACTGAACTTTACTACTATCTAGTGGATTTTATTCTGCCAAGGCCAAATGGCCTATTATACAATGTTAACAATAGTAAAAAAAAAAACATAATTTGTGTATCATCCCCGTGATTCGTATCCACTTCAAAATTTAATGCATTCTTCCTTGGCCTATGCTACATCCTTCATGAAAATTTGGCCAGTAGTTTTTCCATAACCCTGTTGCCGAACAGACAAACAACCAAATTGAAAACTTAACCTCCTTGGTCAAGATAAAAAGTATATCTCAGAATATTAAGCAGTTTTGCCTGGGAGGAAGCAAAATATTTTAATAAGCCTCTCTATCAATCTTACATAATCCAACAAATATAGGTGAAAATATTCATTTCTCAGCCCTGCTGAGCTGTACAGAGTCGGTTACAGATCAGCCAACTTTGCTTTAGTTAGAGCATTACAGACATCCTGTAAGCCCTTAGATAACCAGAAGAAAACAGTGCAGCAAAGAAAAAAAGGAAGCTAATAAGCTAGAGTCAGCACTCTGAGAAAAGGGAAGTAGGTGAAAGCCAGTACGGGGAAGAAAAAATGAAAGCTGAAAATTACAAAGCCCGACTCAGCTCATCAAATATCGTGACTGTTCCTTAGAATTATCCTGTGTAATAATCCATGTAATGTGATGGAATGGTGTTATGTAGACAATTACTGTACTACGGCCACAGGCAGAAACTGTACAAATTATATGCCACTTAACTGTAACGTAGACACAATTATGATCATGACAGTGATATTAATACAGTATTGCATTAATATGTAACACTGGTCAAAACTGAATACAGAACCAGCCTCCATGCTGAAAAGAGCTATAGACTGTACAATAACATTCACAGGTCCACATATCAACTGGGGGTAAAGAACTACATGCAAAACAAGATTATAGAAAAAAAGACTTCCTTACTAAGGCATACTTGGCATCTGGATGCAAGGCTTCGGATACAGCCTTCGTCCACTCCAGCTCTTTTGGGGTGTCATTGAAGAAGAAAGCCTCTTTGCTGAGATCAAGCTCCTGAAAACTATAAGGAATGACAGAAGTAAAACGTTTTTGAGAGTCTGATTCACATGTTGAGCTTTACACCGTACTTTCATGGTATTCTTAAAACTTTGTCCACTCCTCAACACCAAAGCAGTAAAGTGAAACACTGGCAGGATCAGTGGACACAGTGCAGAATCTGTGGGTGGCCATGTTCTCCTACTGAAAACAGGATTAATGTTGCATACATCTGTCAGAGATGTGAGCAGTATATGCCCGTCTGTGTGATAGGATTAGGTGGAGAATTGCAAAGCCATTCTTCAGCAGAGTGAATGTGACTTACCCCACGCAGTACATGTCAGGAGGGTTGACAGTGCAACTCAGCCAAGGATTGAGGCTTTCCTTTGGTGTCTGTCCATTGACATTGTATGTGCCGAGAAAAAAGCTGAAACAGAATGGGGAGAGATGAGCAGCTGGCACAGAGAAGAAGAATACAGTGCCATAATTTGTTTTAACAAGTGCCAACGATAAGGGTTGGGCTGGTGTAAAAAATTTCAAACCTGTTTGACATTAAGCCAAACATTGGACCAGACCAGTATACCAAATTTCACCACCAAGTGTCGCACTTGACTCAGCAGCCACTTCCAAACATAAATGGGAGCGTAGTGGCAACACATTCTATCAGGACAACTGTGACATATTGTTCTTTTATTTATCACAATCATTCAATTTAACTTTTCCTTCTAAAGTTTAACATCAAAATAATAATTAAAATAGGACTTTGGCAGTGCAACTTAAGAAGAGATTGCAGTAGCTACATTTCAAGTCCTTATGGTAACCATGCAAGTCAATGAGTTTTCCGCAACACTTTCCAACAAATGTTTCACAGTAAAAATCTTGTTAACGAATGAAGGGGTTTTAATTTGAAATGGATACAGGATGTGTCGATTTGTATTAACATCGAATTGCAGTAACTTTAACAAACGGGAGCGGCTCAAAACGAGGCTTGGTACTCAAGTATTGTGGCGTGTAAAATAACATTAGACAGCATAACCTGCACCACCTTGTTATTGATGAGTTCTCCCTTGTGGACATTGGTCACATTACTATAGCAGCACTGTGTGCACAACTCTCAAATCTAGTACATCACAACAAATCAGGGAAGCAGCATCTGTGGTGCTGAGCTTATCAGTTATCCCAGGGCTCCTGCTAACTAGCCACATGCTGCTAGCTCTCTCCACCTACACCTGACAAATGCTGATTCAGTTGGTTCACATAAAACCAGTTTAAGCAAATACACTGGACCGGACCGCCCAAACCAGAAACCTGGCCAAGACTACTAACTACTTTGAGTTTATTTTGCCAAGTATGGGGGTCTACCAGAGGAGATTATAGTCAAACAATGACCTCAATCTATATTAACCACGTCTTGTTGCTTTATTGCAGTAGTCACTGACTTATGACTAGAAATTCTATTTTATGTAGCCTAGTTTGAATGAGTACAACTTCTTATTCCCACTACATTTAAGGGGCCAGTATACTGAATATGTCAGAACTGCCTGGTGTCAGGAACCCATTTCCCCCCCCACACCTTTCCAGCATCTGAGAGGAGGGCACTGTGGCAGACCATTTTTGTAACTTTCCGAAACCAATGATCTGACATTAACAACCACTTGACACCGTGACTGGCCAGCTGTGCAGAGGTGAAGCAGGAGCCGGGGTTTGAGTTTCCCTCTCTAGTCCTACTTTTTCATTCATGAAAAACCTTTTTCACTCACTTTTCGTGAGTATAACCAAGTGCAACACTATAAATGTCTTCCAGGAGAGACTGTATGAAAATGTGTATCGTTATCCCCATATTTAAACAATATATCGCTCCCACGTCTGCTGGCCTCTCTATGACTGAGTGTATGCAGTCGTTCAGCAACTATAAATACTTGATTTTTGACGTTTGGTTGGAGAACACTGCATTTTAACTATTTCTGATTAAGTATACCATGGCCCTTACACTCATACACAGTTACACCTAGGAACTGTATACATTGCTAAAAGACAGAACATATAGTCTTATCCGTTGACCGCTGGAACTTAAGTTCCTTGCAGAAATGGTAAGAGGGTCAAGCCCTTGAAATTACATCCCCACTGAGATTTATTCTGCAGGATCCAGTTTGAAAACCAGCATCCTTCTATCCAATAGCCCTCTTCTCTGACCTTCAGGCAGCTGCTGCTCTGCTCATGCTGCTGCACAGGGGCAGCACAGAGCTCTTCATTTTGACTGCCACCACACTGTACAACACTATCTGCATTAATGGCCCGACTGTCAGCTAACTAGACAGATGCTGGAGCTGTAAAAGGCCTGCTGCTTTCGTGTGCTTTTTTTTCCTAAACTGCATGTCAGCATATATATTCAGTACATTCTCTGCATTTGATGGAATACGAGATGAAAACAGGCTATGCACATATGTCCCAGCACAATGTGACCTTTTCTGTATATCTGCTGTTATAGAGTATTTCCTTTTGAATTTGGTTGTATCACAGATGCTGTTGCATTTTAAACTTTTCATATTTAGGATTCCTTCTTCCATTCCAATATCTATACATTTTTATTCTTATATCTTAATTCTTTTATGAGTGTAAATATTTATGCACAGATTGACCAGCAGAATGCAGTGTGGTTAATAGCAAAACCATAATGCTGACGACAGCATGTTTATTTTTCAACCATCGTATAGAAACAAAAAAACCTTAATAAAAATGGATTATGCTACTAACTACAACCTGAGCTCCAGTATGTTGATGCACTAAGTTGGTGCTTTTCTTGACAGCGTCTGAGAAAGTGGTGCTTAATTTAGCAAAGAGCCAAGTGTACAGAAATACCCACAGATGTTGACTCATTCTTTTTACATAACACTTCTAGGATCCAGACTGTGCTTCCACTCACAAGGTGGGCTCACAATGTTCCTGCACAAACTGTCTTTCCAACACATTTTAGAAATGATTTTAGATTCTTAACTGGCCAGCACATCTAAACACAACTATATAGTGTAAAAAGATCCTGACACAAGTTTTTTTTTTTTGTTACAGTTTCCACAAATCATTATAGTTAGTCATAAGAGTTTGGGTAACATAATATTGTGGTATACTTTAAATGTTGTATTGTGTTTTCTTGGTTCTATATGCTCCAATACTTTCTTTATCGTTTCAGGCTGAGCAAAATTAACAACAAAAGGCCACATCACACTCCTATAGATTAGATTGTATATGAAAGCACCCATAGCCCCACAATCTTAACACATTAGTGATATCTATGAAATAAAAAATGTAATATTTTCTATGACAGTGATGTGATATTCGATTGTATCAAGATCACCCAGTTCTATGTGAATGTGCCTGCAACCATCTGCCAAACACATGCAACTTTTTAAAACAAGATTTCAAAGCAGACACAACAAGCAGTTGTATTTTACAACCGGGAAAATACCTGAAGTCTTCCAAGTAAGTGTAAAGTTCTTCATTCTTCAGCAGCTCACACCTGATAAGGTTGTCGCGAAGGCCGAACTGCGGCATGGCAAGTATCTGAGCTTTATTAGACGGGGTGTGGCTGGAGGAGCGCACCAGGTCATCCCGATCCTCTCGACTGGATATGCCCTGACTGAATAGAAGGAGAGAAGTAGTAACAGTTAGGCTTGGGGGTGACTGGAGACAGACCAAGATGGAAGCAGGGTCATCTTGTCATGCTGGTGTGATTTCGAAGGGAACAAATAATCATTGTTTGGTTATTTTGCTTTTTCTATTCAAGTACCTATGTACAGTTACTAGCTCACATTCAGGATACTCAGGCCTAACTGCATCAAGCCATACCTCTCCTAAAAGCTATAAATAAAGTTATGCCATACCAGAGTCATAATACTCTGCTCAATACAGTAGCTCAATTTCCATGCTGTCAATACAGAATGAGGCTGAGGGTAGGAGAAGAAATATAATATGCCTGGACTCTGTAAACTTCCAGGAATATGCTGTAACGGAACTCCATCTTAAGGTATAGGCTTCATTCCAAGAGTGACAGTAGTGGCTTATAGGTTTAACAACTGAATCGAACACATTTGTAATTTAAACCTCAACAACTTTAAATGCATTAATCAACAAGCTGCTGCCAGGCACATTCACAGTACCTATTGTAATATTGGTGAAGGAAAGAACAAATCGCTGTAATTCTGCTTTTTCATGCACAAATACTTTGATCACTAACTACATAGTATACAGTATGTATGCACTGCATCAGCCAAAGGCAGAAAAAAAATAAAGACAGCTAGTAAACATGGATTATATGTAAAACAGGTTTTGAAAAGAAATTGTTGACAAGAAAACTCCACAGGGCAACTTAAAAGGTCCATTGTGTACGATTTAGTGGCACCTAGCGGTATAGTTGCAGACTGCAACCAAGTGAATACCCCTCGTCTCACCCTCCCCTAGGTTGGCCGCTAACAACGAGAAAGGCCCTCTTTAGAGCCAGATTTGGTTTCTCATTTCTGGCCTACTGTAGAAATATGGCGATGCCACATGGAGGATTTTGTCGGGGAGGACCCGCTCCCTGTCAATATAATAGGCTCATTCTAAGGTAACGGAAACGCAGTGATTCTTATTTTCATGTGATTACACACACAATATAACTATGAATTTTATATTAAACTTTTATATTCAATTTCTACCTCTAAATCCTACACGTATAGTAGTTTTAGTTTTGAGAGCTCCCACATGTAAATGAATAAATATGTCTTACCTCTCTGGGACGGAACATGCTTTGGACGTCTGTGTGCCACTGTTAGAACCTTTCTCCCTTTCTAAAGTTCCCTTTTTGTCCAACGATTTCTCTGTTTGGGAAGAGCAAGAGAGAAAAGGTAGAATGATTAAGTGTGTGTTTAGTGAATTATTTACAACGATTGAATCACAAATAAATATCTTTTTTTGCCCATTAGAGACTTTGAGTCACCGTCTTGCTCGAGGCATTCACACCAGGATTACCTTAAAAACTGCCCTAGGTATTGACATTCTGGGACAACTCACTCTAATAAGAAAGAACCCAGCCCTGAGTAAACACATATTTTAAATCTTAAATAACCTTGAACGGAGAATAAATTAAAGCTAATTAGAAAGAAAAGAGAAAAAAAGAAAATTAGAAAAAACACAGGAACACACACATCATCAATCTTAAGGGTTTACAATGATAAAACACAGAGCATACAGGTAATGGCACAAATTATCTTGTTATTGCCGGTATCTTGCCGCTGCGTCTTGCTTGAGACCTTTCCATCAACATTACTTTAAAATTCTTAATACTAATCATTCTAAAGAACCCAGCCCTGAGTAAACCAACCCATATTTCAACCATGTAAAACCCTGAAATGAAGAATAAATTAAAGCTAATTATGTCTGAAAGCATTAAAAAGTCAGTCATAAAAATGCCAAGTCAGGGCTCAGTTGTTTAGGTCAATGGACTGTGGCCATCTTTGCGGCTGGTTATATTTGTTACTGCATCCTAAGTAGCTGGATTTAATGGCAGAGTGTAAAGTATGAGACAGCATGGCCACTGTCTCCTGCAGCTTGGCAGGGAACACAGCTGGCTCCCCTGAAAGGGAAAATCAGGTTCTTTGAGCAAGAATTAAAGCAGGCTACATAATGAGTGCACCTGACCAACAGCGATTAATGACTCATATGATGAGATGTATCCCACAAGCAAACCTAATAGGCTTCCATGTATTTAATGATTTTTTTTAGTCCAACAAGTACAGTATATGTTAATAAAAAAAATTACAATACTGAGATAATGTTGCACAAATCTTCTCCAGTACACCATGCTTTTTCGACAAATGTTTTTGTCTATCTTGCCTTCATCAGGGTGGTTCTGGGGTCAAAAATACTTGCCACTGGGTCTAACAACTTTTCTAGGGGAAACCCTAGAAACCCTGTGCTGTTTTTGTGCGCACTCTCAAAGTAAGAAATGGTAATTTTTTTTAAACTATCTAACTAAAAGCCAATTTGTGTCTTTTAAAATAAGATCACAATCTGTGATGGATTTGTTTTCTACTTGTTTGACACACTGTTTTTCTAATCCATATACTGACATTAAGTGCCTGGACAATGATATCAATAGTGCTGACACCACTAACAGCATAATGCAACAATTTTCAAAGCAAGATCAAATATCAAGCGAGAGGTAATAAAACTGTGAAACAAAAGGGATTCCAACTCAAACATTCCAAAATAAAGGTAAATAAGTCTGAACTAAACTGAAAAAAGCTTTAACAGGCCCAACAGCACGATTTGTTAGAAGGGTATGATTTTTGACATAGCTATGTCTAATGCTGCACCAGAGTCTGAGTCAGTTTTTTCATTATCACGGCAGTGAAAATACACTTTTATTTTCTGCTCTATTTTTGTTTTACAAAGAAAATGTTCTCATCCCTCCAGCTTTACTAAAAAAAAACAGGTTGTGGCCCATTTACCAAATTCTGAGAAAAGGTCAACATGTTAGAAATACTTACACTGATGGTTTCATTTTGTAATTTAAAAAAAGAAATCAAGAACAAAAAGAAACTGCCGTTTTAATTCAAAACAAGCGACTTTATTGTTTACTGAACAGGAAGAGGAAACGAAGGTGGCCATTTGTTTGACTAAGAAAACCACCAGCAATCTGTGAAATACTTTTGGAGGTGTGCTAAATTTGAGAAGGTAAAAATACCCAAGTTGTGCACACACAGAAAACACCACATGTAACTGTCAATTTGACTCAAGTGTTTTCTGATATAACCTATGAAATAACGAGATGTCCATAATATTATTTACCCTAGCCCCTTCAATTTCAAGGATTCATGCTTATCAATAATCCATAACCCATTAGAGATGGGTTTGTTCCTATTTATAGTTTTTGAATCCATAACCTTGTAGTATAATAACATTAGTGTTGATTCTAAACTGCTTTGAAAACAAGGTGAATCAAAAATAATATAGCCTAAATCATAAGACAAATGTTCTATCATTTTTTTCCTCAATGAACACTATTACTGTATCTGGAAAAGGAGGCCAGTACTGAAACAAACATTGTACCATTTATATTGGGATTCTCTTAAAAATATCATGAACCTGCAAAACAAGAATTAAAACAAATACAGAGGCTTCATTTAAATGCACAAATGGTAGTTAATATCAGAATATATTAATATATAGCAGTCTCCAACGTACCAGCTTGTGGTATCATTAAATAAACTAGTGACTGTTCAGTGCTGTTTGTGCCCTGCCAAAGACAGTTATGCCACAATATTTTAGTTTTGCTGAAAAGTATGGCACATAGCTTTTTGGCATTGCTTTTTTCACTTTAAAGCTGCCTACTTAACATCCGACTTTTGTAATATTCATAATCACATATTCACCACTCGGTTAACTAAACCTAACAATACTGCAACTGTTTTTTGAATGAAGCCCTGACCTCACAAGAGTCCTGTGTGTGAGTAGTTTACTTAGAATTTTACATATTTTACATTCCTGTGTGTTTTAGTATTCTTAACCATCTAATGAGCTGAACTAAACTTTCAACAACTGTGGAGGGAGTTGCATGAAGTCTGTCTAACTGCATTTTCACAAGCATACGCCATTATATCTACGGTTGATCGTAAATGTCAAGTTGTTGTATTAGGTCTCAGACATATTAAAAATGCAACCGCAAGCTTTTAAACTAACTATAACTGCACAAAGGTCAAGATTGCACAACTTCCCATCATGATCTAAAACTATAGTGGTCTAACACACTGCAAAGGAACCAGTTTACAGTTTTTTTTAATGCTGAACTTAAGATACACAGTTGCAAATTTAAAAATGTTCCCCTTGCTTTATAAAACATTTGGATAATTTGGCGCTGAATGACGAGAGGCTTTTTTTCACATCGCATGGAGAGACGATTGGAATAAAGTTTACAGACAACTGATTTAAAGCTAACAGGCTAAGATGGCTAACAGGATGAGCAATATGTTAAAGTTGTTGTATAACTGCAAACAGCCAGAGAATAAAACAGTAAATTGCCTAAGAAGCCAAAAAAAAGTGTCTCAATGAATGACAAAATTCTTGGTCACTAAAACACGTTATTTGCAACACCAACCGCAGCAGGTGTGTCATTTTCTCTCACATAGCGACACTAACATCATGATTACTATTTAGCCAGGACTAACGTTAGCCGTTACTCATGTATCAACCGTCTAACATTTTTACAGTAGCTTGATATTAAGACAGCAACAGACAAAATGAATAATACTTATAAGGTTTCATACAATTTCATACTATTTTTTCGGCTTCTTGTCGGACCCTTTAGCTAATCTGGCTAAAGCTAGCTTCTTAGAAATAAAGACTACTTCTGCTGTACGAGTTAGCATTAGCTAGGAAGCTAGCTTATCGGGGTAGACTGAATGTAGCAGAATGACGCAATGGCGTTTCTTTTCACAACCTCAAAAATCAACAAATGCAGGAATATTTTTCATACCCGAGTCTCTCATCACCATTGACATCTCCCTACACCGCTCTCACGCATTCTGTGCGGCAGAAGGGCAATGTCCAGCCTGTTTGAGACCTGCCCATGATAACGCTGTAGTGGGAGGAGTTTGCCTTCCACTGCTGTCTGCTGCAGAGACTGGGGGCAGGACCACAAATGTATATGGACTAAACAAAAAAACTACTATGCAGAAAGTGCAACCGGAAATGCTTCATCGCATCAGTATTTCACCAGGAAGTGAAACTCACAAGCACTCTCACAAGAGCCTTTTCGTTCATATAACTATGGAACTTTAGGAAAACATGTAGCTGGCAATGTCCCACATAGCCTATTCAATCACTCTGAAAAGGCCATATTGATGAAAAATGTGTTATTTTATATTTGTTTTTTCTTTTAATTTACATGATAAGTTTTGCATATGACATGCATGTCATAAACAGCATGGCTCTGACCTAGCTTGCAAGAACATAATCTTATGTGAAATCGTATGAAATGAGCCATCAACATGTAAGACAAATTACACAAACTTGTACGTGTACATACATAATTATACATTTCACAGCATGACTCTCATGTCATAAAGAATCTCGCTGCAGGATTATTATGTGTTTTTGCCTGTTCTGTGCATACTGTTTAATTGCTATAGGTAGAAGAAGAAGAAAAAGAAGAAGAAGAAGAAGAAAAAGAAGAACAACAACAACATTTAAAAACCTTTAATAACATTTGTTTGTCTCTGTTGTATGTTTAATTATTAACTCCTTATTCTTTTTAATACCCCTTAGGCCTGGCAATGAAAAGTTGTTAAAAGTTACAAAGTCCAGGATTAAAACAAAGAGAATTGTGCTTTTGCTAATTAATTTATGCTGTTTGTATTTTATGTGCACCTGGTAAGGACCTGTTAAACATCAGCAAGTCCTCTATTATATTATTAAATTATATATAATATACCAGCGCCCCCCACACGGTCCCAACATGGAATAATAGATACATATTAATTCAGGGTTGTTGTTTTTTTTACCAAAAATGGATGGAGAATAGTATCTGCTCTGTTATACATCTATTAGATAATCTATTAGATGATTTCATTGGAAAATACAATCTTGTTTGTACTAACAGGCGATATAACACAGTAATTAAGGCAGTCCCACAAGCAATGATTTTGATTTTAGATAAAAATCCAACAACACTAGTCTTACTTCGGTTTGTTTCCAATCGCCCTTGAAGAGAAAACACCAGTAATTTTATAGTTAAGATAAGAACCAGAACCAGTTGTCTCTCTTTCCTCCTAAGGCTAAACAAGTTCATTTTAAAATGTTGAATAATATTTAATATTGTAATGACTTCTTGTATGAATTATTTAACTTAGATTTAAATATTTGTACCTGCAGTTACTCAGACTTTGAAACCAAAGGACATCTTTTTTTTTTCCTCCTCTAGATTAACCAGGACCTTTTAGAACACTTTTCAATATTGGATAAAGTACAATGACCCAAGTAATCCGACTCTAACACAATGACCCTCTGAAGTTCAGTCTCCAGCTGGTAGAGAAGAAAACAGAGTTTGGAAATAATAAATTATTTTGACGAAATATTTCATACACAAATCAATTTATTTCGCAGCACAAAGCTTCTGGTAAGTAAGATGTGAGGATATTTACTTCCTTTGTGTTTACTGGACTGGTATGCTTGGATGATTTATATGCAGCAGCAAACTGATATGATGCTGATTTACAAGACAATTCATGTAAAATGGAGGTTGAAACATGAATACTGAATCAGAGATCACCTGTATTGCATTTAAATAGGGTGGCCTAGTCATAACGAAAAATTTGGACACTCTGTAAAAACTGATATGTGGGTCTGATATAACATTTCAATAAATTGGAATCAGATCTAAAAGGATGTGAGTTTTTGAGTTTTTTCCTGCACAGGCTGCTGGAAACTGTGCGACTTGACCGCAGCTTTTATTATCTGCCCACTGCTGCTGCCGCCTGCTCTCACCATCTCGACAAGCCTATTATAAGGTTAATAAGGACTGCATTCTATTTAGTTCTGCCAGGTCTATTACACTGCTGTTGTGCATGGTGGCCATAAATAATGTTATTAGTTTCCCCTGTGTCTTTTCTGCTATGGTACATCACAATACATGTTGTGAAAAAGGCCTAATTTGTGAGTGGTGTCCTGCCGGTTATGTGTACATTTGTTACAAATAATACGCAGGTTGGGCCAAGTGCATTCAAAGGAAGTGGTGCTTGCAAAACTCCCCAGTTTTATGATGCAACTCTTTGATGTAGACTTTTATCTGTGTGAGGCTATCTATGCCAAAAAACAGCTAACACTAAACGGATAAAGAAGAGCCTCTCCTGTCATCCACTGCATGAATGATGCTGGACCTATTCAAATTGAATGAAGTTTAATGTAAATGAAGATGCTTGCTGTGAATTTCTACTAATATAAACAAGACCACAAACCTGTTTTCCGCTGCTGGCTGAGTTTAGTTAGTGTTGCCCCGCGGGGGGCAAGTGCCTGTTTGACAACTCCCTGGCTTCTGGTGGTTTTGTGGTATTTGCTGATCCACTCGAACTTTGGTACCTCTGTGGGAGACTTGCAGACATCTGAAGAAAAACAGGCAGAGGGAGCAAGAGAATTAGAATTAGTTAGCAAGGTCACAGTATTGTGAGTGAAGAACAAAACAAAAGCCTGATCTGAACTTTGAATTTTCTGCTGCAGGTGTTCTTGCTTAAATTTGCAAGACCACCTTCCACGTGCTGTTTAATGTGACGACAAGTTACAAGCGCTGCAGGGCATTGAGGAGATCTCACATTTATCTGCTTACCTTTATCATTTTTCACACTCTTCTTTTTAACAACAGCAGATGCCTGGTCATTTAATCTGTCCATCACTGGTATCCCTCAACAGGCTAAAAGCCTTTGTGGCTCATCTTAGAGTAACACAAAAAAATGTTTCACAAACAACATATCAGTCTTCTTCTGTGCTCACATGGGGTTCCACTGTAAAAAAAATAATTGTGAACCAGCAGCGAGAGTGACACATCCCTAACAAAGCAGACTGTCCATCCTTTCAATGACCGGCTACAATCAGATGAACAGGATGCAGAGAGTAAAAAGTAGTTATAGAGAAGTTACACGTTCTTTTTTTAAAATTGTTTTCATCTCGCCCCTTTGCAAACACTTGCTGTGACAGAGACAAAACTACACGAAGCACCTCCCAAACTCCACCCCTTCTCTCTCTCCTTTTATTTGTCAGCCATGCGTCATGTAGCACACCCAGTGACTGACAGATGAAGTGACGCCGCCAGTTTGTAGTTCTAAAATTGGAGTAAGTTATGAACCACAGCCATCATCAGTCTCACAAATGTGTTTTTATTTCTGTGCTTCCTTTGATTTCTATTTCTATTTTCGTTTCCAGTAGCTAAACTCACATCAAATTTTTAGGAATAAAGGTATTCTGTGGTTTGCCACTCAATGTCACCTCAGGGCAATTTCAGACTGGCTGGGCAGGTTTTCCCCAAAGAGATGGTAAGAGCAGATTGTTTGTGCTACGTAACAAAAATGTGAAGTATATAAAGTATATAAAAACTACTAAACCCAATCATATAATCATATTGAGATCACCAATCATACTGACAATAAGGGTACATTAGTTAACACTAATTAATGCGGTAAATAAGTTAACTAACAGCTAACTAATGTGTCTATGTGTCTGTCTTAATTTATACATTTTAATTGTTATAAAGTTGATATTAACATTAGTAAATACACTAATAAACATTAGTAACTAATTATAAGGAATAATAAGGAACATGCAAATCTCTACATGAACACCATGGAGTGTGTCTACTGATGTCAACCTTTACCACAAATAAGTCATAAAAATGTCTTAACTGTGAACTTTATGACAGACATGTCAATTATCTTTATCAAACATAATATTTGATAGTACCTTAATTAACATAGAAACCCTTAGTAAATGGTAACAAGAGACGTTTGTTAACAGTATTACTGTATTAACTCACGTTAATAACATCTCCATAAACTATTAAATACTGTATAATTTAATACCTTTGTGAACATGAGCACCTTTAGTAGTTCATTACAAGATACATTAGTCAGATAAGAGTTATAGCTTATTACTCTCTTAACTAATGTAAATTAATGTACCATTATTGTAAAGTGTTTTCCTGGTCTACAACTGTATGTTAGGAGATGAGGGTCCAAAACTGTGCTGCTGGACTGTTTGAATAAATAGTAGTTTCCACACATACTGCTGACTTTCACAGTGTTATCATTGTCCATACAGTGTATGTCTCTGAGGGCTGACCTACCACTCCAAGCTCTGTTGACCTCGCTGAGGAAGAGTCGCGAGTGGGACCCAAAAGGAAGTCTGAGCTCTAACTCCTCTTCCTGGTAGCTTACTCTAACTCTGGTATCACCACCTGGAACCGGAAGAACAACACAGAAAAACAATGCAATGTTCCATTTCATGGGGTGGGTCAATTATGAAGCATAGTTATTGTAGGGGAGCTATAATGGAAATGACACCATCTCACCCACAACTGCTAGTTCCTCTGGTGAGGACACTAAAAAGAGTGAAGCATGAGAAATGGGTAAGGGTGCTTCAGAGAAATCACCTTCAGGGCATTATTTCACCAGAAACAAGTTATTTTGAGGAGCACGATATTTTCTGGCAGTCGTACTTTTTAATTGAGGTACAACATATGAAAGCAGCTTCACCTTCTACAACAGCAAAGTCAAGGGAGATGGGTATGATGTCCTCTAGTGACACGTCATCAGCAGTAATGGCCATCCTTCGGTGTGTATAAATAAAGATTCTACAAAACATGAAAAGACTGATGTTTTAAGTGCACAGTTTTTAAAACGAAATTTACATCTGAAGGCACATACAGGGCTGGGCACAACAAAAAGACACCTGTAGTAAACAATGCAAGCCAATACTGCAACAAATACCACCGGTTTCGTTCATGCACAGAAGCCATCTTTTAGCAAATCTGTACCATCTATTAAAACTCACGCATGTTCTTTTGTAGACTCCACCAATCCCAGCAGTCTGCTCTCTGCAGTGTTATCAAACAGGACATCACATTGGACAGCATGTTTACAGTTAAGGATTAAGTGGAAACTTCAGTGACACCTTAAATCATTTACCAGGAAACATAATCTTACTCTCATTTAACTCATATTTTGGTTACACTGGTTTTTGTAGTTGTTTTTGTAGTGTCATGTAAGTACATAGGTACCTGTCTTTAAATATCTTTTTTTGAATTGTTACTTTCAGTTTCACTTGTGAAGGTTCTATACTTATTGTTAAACCCCTGCCTATAACGAGAAAGCAGCAGCTGATGATACAAAGTTGCCATCTTGTGGATAAAGGATCTTACTACAAATGTTGGACCCTCTCCTTGGGAAGTCACACCCGACTAAACCCACACTAGTCCTGCAAACAACGTGCACTCACTGTATGAATGCTTTGCCTGGATTTAAATCACAGCCTTAGCGCGGGCGCACTATTTATTCACAGATAGCCTATATCGACCATGTGGCAGAGTCTTAATTTAACAGGCCTCTAGTATTCTTAAACGGAGTCATATTAGTTTAACATAATTCAAAGGAGGTGGCCCAATCCTCCTTTTTAAACTCTGATAATCCATAAACAAACCAGCGCACGAGCAAAGGATACTATGATGCAGTTTTCTTCTCTTTCCAAAGTTTCATGAATTGCGACGGACTGATCCATGGTGAAGACAGTTGGTTACTTTGCGTGACAACTCGCGCTTCCCACACGAAAATACCCGAGGGAGATTCGAGGTGCCCCGTTTATTTCTCTCTCAAGTGAAAGCCAAGCGCACAGCCGGAGGAGAAACACCCCAGGAGCCCCGTGTAGTCCGACATTATTCCCTCTTTCGATCCAGATGTTTCTCTTCTTCCTCCCCTGCTGGCCCGGCCCAACTCTGACTGCCACGCACCGAGTTCGAATCGCTCCGTGAACCCGCAGTGACGTCACACGTGGGCGGTCACCGGCAGCTCGGTTTGGTTTGGATTTAGCCTACACCTCAGGCGACTACTCCAAAGAGGATTATGTCCCACTAATAGAGTATAAATTAACTAGTATCCCCTACTTCTACAAAGTTATATCAAGGCCGAGCCATGGAGGCAACTTTGGGTGTTTGTGTGTCATAAAATGATCATTTTCATAACACTTTACAAAAACTACCAATAGCCTACGTAACACTCATAGCACATTTCCACTTTTTAATACATTTCCAAGTTATGAAATAGACTGATTGTCTTCCACAGCATTCGAGCAACGGTTTCTCCTAGGGTATGGCAACACCACTTCGACAAACCACATGCAGAACTGCAGTACATCGCGATACTAGAACTGACAGTAAAAATAATGGCAATTTGTTTAGTTTAGTTATGATTATGAATACATTTGCTAATGATTATTTTGGATAGCGGTGTGTTAATATGTTTGGGGCGGGGTGGGTGAGCATATTTTAACATTGGGGAGATGTGCCCCCCCTCCCCCCGCAAATATATATTATAATTACTTCCCTGAGTTATATTACACCTTTTAAGGAGCCATCAGAACAACAGATCGATAGGTTTAAGTGGCCTTTTATGGAGGGGAAACCCACCTGTAGGCCTAATGAAAATGTACTCACCTTAATGTAATAGATGCATTGCTTTCCTGGCTTAATTTTGTTGTTCAGTAGTGAACTTTTTATGCAACAGACCAAAAATAGATGAGCTGACATTGTACTGAGATTGCCCAGACCTATCTCTGACCTAGTTTTTGCATAAACCTAAAGAACGAGGAAACCGCTCAGAACCATTCTGTGCACAGTATATAACCAGCCTGATCTCATTCCCAGGGCATCTGGTATATATAGCCCACTAGCCCTTTTGGATTTTTGAGGCCAAATCTGATATCTATATTTGAGAGTTTAAAAAAATCTGATATTCATACAATCTTGACACAGATTTCTTAGATTTTTTTTATTTATTTATTTTTTACAAAATCTGTGACAGAGATACATACTTTTAGGGACATTTGACTGTGTAAAATCACATTGTCAGTGATCTGTGGTGGACAAACTTTGCCTAAATGACCTCAAACCTAGTTTGAGTATATTAACAGTGGACGTTTCTTTATCCTCTTTGTTTTGGTCAAATATGTCTCTTTGGTGGGACTGCAAACAACTCATAAACATTTGAAATGTGAAAAGGGGCCACAACTATAGCTTAATTATCTGAGTACAGCACTTGAGTAAATGTTGTGCTCTGGCATTCTGGAAAATATGAGGAATCACTCACCTAACCAATTAATTAAGTTAGATCGACTTAATCAAATATAAATTCATTTGTACAAGTAGTTCATTGGATTTATTTAATTTTGGGGCAAATCCAGTACACAAAACTAGAATCAATTGTAACAATTCTGACTTCATTTTACATTTAACATTTATAACACATTATACCTTAAAATATACTTTGTAAACCACACTGTATACACATCCAACTTACAATCAACTAAAATATTTGTAGCCAAAAGCACTAAATTTCACATTTTATTATAGGTACATCTACAGAAATGCTTCAGCAAACTTCCCCAACACCCTGTAACAGCTCAACAATGGTGCTTCATAAAGTGCATGTAAAGTCATAGCTTCATCACTCTCACAATGGCTTGAAGAGATGATAAAATAGAGAGAAGTTTTGGTAATGAAACATAGGCCTAACTATGGTAACAGAAATGTTATGTTTAGGCTCACTCACTCATTCCAAAATTAAAATGTATAAAAACCAGTTTACGTGGAGATGTTTAAATTTGTCTTTCTTTACGAAGACAACAGCTGATTTAATTTAAGTGATGGGCATGGCTAAAACAAATTACAGGCTGTTTCATAAAACTTTACTGAGAAGAAAGTTCATATTAATATAGAATTTCGCTAATTATAGAGGTGATTTGCACCTTAAATGTGAAGTGATGTGAAGACGGAGTTGCTTCTGCCATGTTTTGTTGTAGTTGATTTTCATTTAGAAATATAGTTCAAAGCCATTTTCATTGGTCTTGAAACAGAGATCAAAATATGATTGGGAAGTTTTAATAAAATCAAAAATCAACATTGTAACAGAGCTTTACAATTCCATACATATATACAGTACAATCACATATGAATATCATTGAGATAAATCGGTGTAAATGAGTGTTAACCTCCGCACTGCTAAGCTTTCTTTAGGGACTGGGAGTTACACAAAGCTTTGGATCCAACGACCCACACAGCAGCTAAGCATGCTGGTACTCAGTCACTCACAGCAGCAAGGTGATGGCGAGCACGCAAAGTAAGGAAGCAAACAATTCTGTGTTAAGATGAGGACCTCTTGTGGCAAATGAGGGGACATTCAGTGTGCCATTCAACCATAGGCAGGAGGTCATAGTGGCGTTGCAGCACTCTAGATGACATGGTGGTTGTGTAGTGGCCTTGCATGCAGTTTGGCCAGAACAGTTGGTGGTGCAACCTGCGGTCCACTGCAAGTTGGAATTTTTGGTCTCCTTTTTCAGCTGCAAAGGGAATAGTGAGTGAGAGAGAACAGTGCGGGACCTATACAAGTGGTTGTAAGTCTAAATATGAGACTGAAATATTTGAATGTTTAAAACTGCTTTCACACTTTTTCTCATTTTTGTCTGTAGACCATAAACACGTTCTGAAAGAAATTTCTAAGACTGTATTATTAATATTTTCAGTAATAAACAGGCACACATTGAGATAAAATCTCTTTGCTGCAAATAGACTGCATTATATTTTTTCCTTTAATTTTTCAGCTCAAATGTTTTACAACCTTGAACTATAATAATAGTTTATAGGGCGCCTAAATTGACAAAATGATCAGTCAGACTTAGGGCTGAGTTTGTTCTGGGAAAAAAAAGGATACTATGCATGTGGGGGAAGGTTTTAAAGGTGCAATGTGTCATGTGTTGAGTCTCATTCCTAGGTCATCAAATACCAATGTTTTGAGTTGGGATTTGATGACAAGCATCAGTATTTGACGACCTGGGAATGACAATGAACTATCTTACACATTGCACCTTTAAAGGTGCTAATCAAAGACAAATATGAAGGCAGAGAAAGCTGGCATAAATTAACCAAAATGAAAATGGCCTCCAGAGGGTTCAACATTTTAATCTTCTTATAATTATGAAAATGGTGTTTAATTTTGCCAGAGCTGTACTACTATATTATTATAGATATTGGTGACATTTGTGTTAAGTTGTCGAATTTAGAGCATCTAATAACTACGTTAGACAATTCTTACCTGACAATGTGGCTGTGAGGAGGAGCATTTTTGGAATGGTGCCTTTCCAAATTCTGTGTAGCAGTTTTTACCAGTACATTTACCTGCATGGCATTTGTTTCCCTGAAAAAAACAACACAGAAGAAAAAGGATGATACCAGTCTGACACCAGACATGGCTTACACTGTTTGACAAACTGTTATATAGTTCTATTGTCCATTAAATTATTAAATAAATGGCAGGTTGTTATTGTAACCAAAAGTCAACGCTGTATACAAATCACCTTTGATAGACATTGACAGCTGTTAGCAGTTAAGACTATTTGTGTCTGACTGAGGAGGAATAATAAACTCAATTAAAATGATACGCACAATTCTCTAGCCTTCTGCACATACAACTGTACGTATGCAACCATTCACATGGCAGCACACACTCACACATGCAGCGTTTTGTCCTTACATTGTTTGTTGTTGTTTGTGGACTGGTGGCAGCTGTTGTAGTGGCTTGTGTGGTTGTTGTTGTTGTTACAATTGCTATAACCAAGTAAGGAAAAGAATAAAACATGAAACAAATCGCAAACTTAAGACTAAAAATGCACGCCTGTAAACATGCAGGCATGACTCAAGATAAAATGCAATAATTGTAAGGACATTGCGAGGATGATAAAATAAATAAAACAATTATGAGAGTCATGTAATGGGGATCTTAAAGATGTGAGATAAGTGTTTGTTCACCTGTGGTTGTTGTCATCATCATAGATGCAAAACTGCCATTGAGGCAGCCAGTAGAATTGCAGCAATTCACAGAGCAATTGGTCTGAGAGGCATTGACGCAACTATCAGCACAGGAGGCGCTGCAGCTAACAGTGTAGCACATGTCCATCTGTCTTATCAGCTGATACATTGCAGAATGACACATTAAAAAACACATTTTACTCATCTTTTCCTGTTTTCTTTCCTTAATGACCCATATAATACATTATAACACTATACTATGTGATTAAATGTAGACAGTAAAAGTGTAAAATTATTTAAAAAAAAGATGATTTAACTTTACTTATAGTAGTTACTTACACCACTCCATCCTTCAAATGCTCAGTTGCTTAAATTGATTACTAATACAGACACTTTATTGTAATTTGTTCAAAAGCAATACATCAATTAGTTTTGTTAGATATTTCAAGAGGTTTTGTCAGTGTCATTTGACCCCCCTACCTGACAATAGGCACCGGTTGTACATGAAGTGGCATTCCCACTAGTGTACATTGTATAGCAGTCTGAGTAGTTACAGGTGAATGAGGGGCAGTACAGGTATGTCTGTGTTTGAGTGAGACAAAAGGTGCACGATAAAGATGAGAGGCTAAACAGATGAAGAAGGAGTAATAAGGGAAACACAAATACAACAATACACATCTCTCTAATTAGGTGGACTTGCCATGTTCATTGAGGAAGAATTTGACATAGTGGTTTGAGACATGCCACCTGCAGCAAAAAGTAGATGTCATGATCAAGGATTGGAAAAGACAGAGAAATAACAACTGTTTTTTTATCATGAGAAAATAAAGCCTGGAAAGTTTACTGAAACATCTTATTGTTTGGTGAAGTAAAACATACCAGTGGAGCTTGATGACTGACTGGTGGTCATCATTGAGGTTGAGGAACCAGAGCCTGAAGTCAAGGAGGAAGATGAACTGGTCGAGGCTGTCCAGGTGCCAGTGGACTGGGTCATGGCTGTTGAACCAACTGTAGAGGAGGCAGAAGTGGTTCCTGAATTAGTAGTACTTATTGAATTAGAGGTGATTGGTGCTGAAGATGCAGTGGTTGACAGTTTGGTGATTGCTGACCCTCCAGAGGTGGTAGTGGGTGTGGGGGACTGGGTAGGGGTGGTTGCTGTTTCTGTGGAGGTGGTAGTTGTTGTGGGGGACTGGGTGGTGGCTGCTGTGCCTGTGGAGATGTTAGTGGTTATGGGGGACTGGATGGTGGCTGCTGTGCCTGTGGACATGGTAGTGGTTGTGGGGGCCTGGGTGGTGGTGGTTGCTGTGCCTGTGGAGATGGTCGTGGTTGTGGGGGACTGGGTGGTAGTGGTTGCTGTGCCTGTAGAGGTGGTAGTGGTTGTGGGGGACTGAGTGGTTGCTGTGCCTCCAGAGGTGGTGAGGGAAGTTGACTGAGTGGTGGTTGCTGTGCCAGTGGAGGCAGTACTGATTGTAGGGGACTGGGTGGTGGTGGTTGCTGTGCCTGTGGAGGTGGTAGTTGTTGTTGTGGGGGACTGGGTGGTGGCTGCTGTGCCTGTGGAGATGGTAGTGGTTATGGGGGACTGGGTGGTGGCTGCTGTGCCTGTGGAGATGGTAGTGGTTGTGGGGGCCTGGGTGGTGGTGGTTGCTGTGCCTGCTGATGTAGGAGTGGTTGTTGGGGACTGGGTGGTAGCTGTTGCTGTGCCTGTAGAGGTGGTAGTGGTTATGGGGGACTGGGTGGTGGCTGTGCCTCCAGAGGTGGTGAGGGAAGTTGACTGAGTGGTGGTTGCTGTGCCAGTGGAGGCGGTACTGATTGTAGGGGACTGGGTGGTGGTGGTTGCTGTGCCTGTAGAGGTGGTAGTGGTTGTGGGGGACAGGGTGGCAGTGGTGGATGCAGAGCCTCCAGAGGATGTTGTGTTTGCTGGAGACTGGGTGGTGGTGGTGGTCATTGCTGTACCTCCAGAGGTGGTTGATGTGGCAGACTGGGTGGTGGTTGCTGTACTTCCAGAGGGAGTGGTGGGGAGCTGGGTGGTAGGGGCTGCTGTGCTTCCACTGGTGGTGGTGGTGGTGGTTGTGGGGGGCTGGGTGATGGCGGCGGTTGTTGTGGCTGCGGTGGTAAGGGCTTCAGTGGTTGATGTGGAGGCAGCAGTGGAGGAAGTGGAGGGCATCAAGGTGGTAGTTTGGCCTGACACTAATACTGATGGCAGAAGTATTCCTAATAGAAGGAGGCGCAGGATACCAGTGCAGCCTGACATTTGGGGAAACATAATAGGAAAATATGTATTTTAGTTTATGGGAACAGGAACACGTTAAATTAATTACTGTTATTTCATTTAGCTAAACACTTTACATAATATCAGGGGAATTGCATTTGTCCTGCATTGGTTAGCCAAAAAATAAACAATGGAATAATTTCTTAAAATCTCTGTAAGGTGTTACTTTTTCGCCAGTGTGTCACTGTTGAGCAAACTGGAAGGCTATTAGAAACTTTTTAGCCAGGCATGGATTGCCATTAAATTTTGCAAAGAAGTTTATGGTCCTCAGAGGACAAAGCCTACTGCCTTGTTAACTGGTAATTTTCCTCTAGTGCCACCATGAAGTTGACGTTTTCAGTTTTTACTTTTGGCACAATACTTTTTACAACTCTGATTCCAAAGAACTCAAGTACTCAAACCTGTGTCTTTTATAGAAGTGGTGGTGGCCATTATCACATTGGCAGAAAGGGAGAGAGCTCTTTGTCCAGCCTGTAATGAAGTCATATCTTAAGGAAAGGGCAAAAAAAAAAAAATTACAGGAAAGAAACAGCTGAAGCATGTTGTACTATTAATGTCCACAGTTTTACACAGATGTAATTACAAATCTCTGCTTACAGAATAGACTGAGCAATATCAACCTTAATCTTTGTGCTGACAAAAATATCTTTAGAATGGATGGCGATGTGGGCACAATTCAAACTGTTTAGCCATGCTAAAAAAGTCCCTTAATTACAGCTGTGCTCATTCATTGTAACCCACCTGGGCAGTTCTTTTGATCTGTGAGAGCTAAGTCATCTGTGGTCCCCTCTTTTTTACAATCCTCTAATTGTTCTGGTGAAACTGATCTCATAACTGTGTGGTTGAGTTACAATAGAATAAATTGATAAATGTGAGATTTAAAGCTGCACTTTATCTCATCTTTACATCCTGTTTCTCACATTACTGGCACCTAAACCAAAGCCTTAGTCAGAATATTTTAAGTTAAAGCATGATACACAT
>JBBPCS010000883.1:0-18151 GCA_037974645.1 Hollardia meadi | reverse complement strand
TAGCGAGGAGAGAGTGGACAGAAACAACCGGCTGCTCAGAGTTGCACTGAACTCAGACACACACGCCATCGGTGCTGCGTGAGGCGTGAGCAATGTCCCCTGATGACGTAGCCACTCCTACACTCGACTGACCAATCCCGCAACTTCATCACTCACTCACTTACTTACTTACTCAGCCACAGAGCAACCCATAGGGCTGGCCCTCTGCGGTCCAGCCAAAAAGTAGAAAGTTACTATGTCTTCTTGTTGTAGTACTAATTGTAGTAGTGGTCATAGTAGTAGTACTCGTAGTAGTAGTGGTGGCACTTTAACAAATAGTGTCTCTATCTCTCGTTTAGTTTAATACTTTTGTCTTTTTATCTCCTTCATCCTTCAGGATGAGAATCAGCAGGGTCTGTCAGATGAAGATGTACGAGCAGAAGTGGACACTTTCATGTTTGAGGGCCATGACACCACAGCCAGTGCCCTCTCCTTTATCTTCTATAGTCTGGCCTCCAACCCAGAGCACCAGAAGATCTGTAGGGATGAGATCATGCAAGTCTTGGATGGCAAGGACGCCTTGGAGTGGTAGGCTTACATTTTGAAAATATTGTCAAATGCAATGCAAGTCAGTGCAAGTAAATCTGTTGGTGAGGTTTAGGCTGTCTTTTTTACTGTTTAGAATATCGACAACTAACATTGTGTCTGTCTTTTTTCAGGGAGGATCTCAGTAAAATTCCATACACTACAATGTGCATAAAAGAATCCCTCCGTCTTTACCCTCCTGCACCAACAATATCCAGAAAAATCACCAAACCCATTACTTTTTTTGATGGAAGGACTATGCCAGCAGGTTTGTTGTTGATGTTTTTGGAAAGCTCATGTAGATAAGACAGCGCACTGTTGCATACATAATAACTTTTACCCCACTGGTAAAAGATAAATATTAACTTGTATTGCTTTTGTCTGAAAGTTGTTTTCCATAATGGATCTACAGCCTTAGTTTTTGTTTAACAAAGTCATCCATACACAACAAAGTCATCCTTGTGCAACATAATCTACATTTTGTCCCTTTTGTTTCCTCAAAAGTATCTTTAAAACTGTAAATAACATTTTATTCCACATTGTCTGACAGAACAGTATATTCTGTCACAGCTTAAACTCTAGAATTAAGTTTGTTATATTTACACTGAGTAAAATGTTCACATCCAAGATTTTGTGTGTTTTTATGCCTTCACCATTATTAAAAAAAAATAATACAGATGTCAATTTTCCAAAGTTATGGGTTTGATCAGTGTTTGATGACTCAGTGAAACATTGCTCAATAGTCAATGCCTGATGCACTGACAGACTGTTGCTCATTCAGGCTTTAAATGTTAGTGTCCACTGTATAAGATGTTTCACACTAAACTATAATAAAGTTTGATTTGTTTACATTCATACACTTAACATGTGTCCCGTCTGTGCACAATCCTACACTGAAACACACATTTTTTTTCTTATTTGCAGGTAGTCATATTGGAATAAGTGTGTTTGGGATTCACAGGAATGCAGCTGTCTGGGAGAACCCTGATGTAAGTCAAGATGTCATTCTGAGCAAGTCTTTGTGAACTGGAAGCTCACCTGTGCCCACTCAATACGAGGTGTACATTTTTCATAGAATCAGTGATAAAAGTTTAAGTATGATCCCTGTTTGCTGTACAGGCCCAGCACCTTTACGTAAAATGTGTCAAATAATTGAAGTGACAGTCATGAAATTGGTTTATAATTACTTGATTAATAATTAAATCCGGAGTGCCCTGATTGGTTAGCTGGCTACCTCACAGATGGTTAACACCACACTAGCATTTATCATTTCATCTTGTCTCTACATAGGTCTTTGACCCGCTGCGTTTCCTACCGGAGAATGCTTCCAGAAGGTCACCCCATGCATTCGTGCCCTTTTCTGCTGGGCCAAGGTTTGTCCACATTTGGTAGCTTGTGGCTGGGTCATGTAACAATTTGTGACTGGGTTACAAAAAACTAGGGAAGAAGTTTCTCAATTTACAGCTACATGCTGTCTATTCATTTATCTGACAAAAGCCTGCAGTGTGTAAATGTTTAACCCAGCAGCAGCCAACACATTTATAACTGTTGAGGTTACAGTAAACAAGATATAAAATTAAGTCAGTGTAACCTAAGATTGATTCAATTGAAAACAATGCACAAGCAGCACAAGGAAATACTTGTTTTAGTCTCTTAGTAGGATATCAGGCTTGATGTATGATAATATGGATTATTCTCTCATGAATCTTATTAGTGAATGTTATTTGTTGGCTCCAGTACAAACTGGTGAACGTGACTTAGTGTATAGTTAGCAAAACTTTGGATTTTAGTAAACAACCCTTTCAGCATAGTGTGTATGTCTCTGTTGTCATGCAGAGTATAATTTACTTGGGGGCGTAAGGTGAGGTTTCGGACTAACCCTGTGTCTAGACCACTAGCGAGTCTGAGGCATTTTTCATTCACACGTCTCACGCAACAGATTCACTCTCATTTTAATCTAGCTGTCTGCACTGGCTCTGTGCAGCCTAGCATCTCAGCAGTGCAGTCTCAGCACGGGCGTAAATGCTACCTGAAGCGTTTATTTACTCTTTAAGTCTATTTTACGACTATACAAGCTGTAGCAATCAGCGCCTTTAAGCACACACATGCCCCAAGCACACATCCCACACACACACACCAATCGGCAAGGAATATCTAAATATCAGGGATTTCTAAACAAAATGGCTCACGCACTCCGGCTCACCAAAGAAGAGGACCTGTCTGCCCTGGCACTGGCGGCTGGTTAGCCTGCCAACCCCTGGCATTAAGTAAAAAAGTCCATAGCTTGTAGATAACCCATTCTCCAGACTGGGATTACTTATTACTCCGTGGACCCTCCACCAGACCGCTCTGTTCTCCAGGCTGTCCATTCCCTGTAGCTGACAGCACCATACTGGTCGGCTACTAAAGGTAACTCTGGACTCTGGAGTTGTCGGGAATTCTTAAGCTTGTCTATTAGATGCAAGAGCCGTCACTCTGAGGGTTTTTTCTATGGAAGCGCATACCAGTACCAAGCTAAACAAGCTTATAACTTAAGCTCCTTCGTGTGGCCGTGCAGTGGTTCTACGAGATCCTGATCTCATGATTACAAGACCTTTTCTCGTAATTACAAGATGAGGTGTCTAATTTCTTTTTTCTTTGGTGAATGCAATGCGCTTCCTTTGTTTTCGCTGGCCAACTGTTTTTGCTTAGTTTTTTGCTTTTGAGTATTTTCGTTTGTTTTTTGGGATCCCGAAGAGGAGTTTTTGATTGAGATAAGAATTAAATTGTTGCAATTCTACTGTGAATTTTCATTCATTGTGTTGAGATACAGACTTGCTCATTATAATTGAACCATGTTTTGTTTTTTTGTAGGGAGATAAGAACTCATTCATTGAAAGTGATCTGTGGGGTTTACTGTATAGGCCTATTGAACACGGACTGTATGATACAATGTGATGGACTTATACTTCTTGTGTGTTTGTCCTTCTTTTTTTTCCTGTTGATGCCTTACCTGGTTGTTAGTCAATTATCAAGGGTCGTTGTACTAAGAGACAAGGTTCCTTTGTAGGGTTGACTGCTTCATACCTAAAAAAATATTATTTTTGTCAGACTTGAGCTGACTGGCACCCCGGCTCCTGGTCAAACCGCTACAGAGCGTAAACATAAGGTGAAAGCCTATTAAAAGGCACTTAATCAATATGTATATCTAAATTTTGTAACCTGGCGGAGCAGGTTCATTTTTGCCCAGCAGCTGGGTAGCATAGCAACACAGGAACTTCTTGAATATTTAGGAGCTGCAGTAATTATTCATGGGCAAACTGTAATAATAATAAGTTTGTTTATATAGGGCCTTTCAAGAACAGACGTCACAAAGTGCTTGACAAGAAATGAAGAATAAAACAAAGGAGCAATTAAGCAACTAAAAACCAATGGCCACAGCTAAAACAAGAATTAACAACAAAAATTAAATAAAAGCAAGTCTGAACAAATGAGTCTTGAGCTGCTTCTTAAAGGCATCGATAGAGTCCACAGAACGTAGACCCACAGGGAGAGAGTTCCACAGTTTAGGAGCTATACTCCGAAAGCACAGCTTTCTTTAGTTTTGAGCCTAGAGCAGGGAAGAGACAACAAGCCCTGATCAGAGGACCTTAGTTTCCTACTGGTATTATATGACTGCAGTAGTTTTTTAATGTAGGCAGGTGCCTGCCCTAAATGTGATAACAACGATCTTGAATTGAATTCTAAAATTGATTGGTAATCAGCGTAAGGATCTAAGGATTGGTGTAACATGGCACCATTTGGTGGACTTGGTCAGAAGCCGAACAGCAGCACTTTGGGCCACTTGCAAAGGGTTTATGGAGGTCTTACTAAGGCAGGTAAAAAGTTAATTACGATAATCGAGACAGGAGGAAATAAATGCATGTATGATCATTTCCAGCTGAGTTCTTGGCACAATGGACCTGAGTTTAGCGATATTTCTTAACTGGTAAAAACAGGAGCGAACCAAAGAATTTACATGCTGGTCAAGACTCCTCCTGTAATCAAGGTGTTTCTATAGGCCTGGCCCATAGAAACACCTTGATTACTAAGGGTAGGTTTGACAGAGGAGGATAACGAGCCAAGACTTTACACTACCTTCGGAACAACACCCTCTGGGGCAGAAATAAGAACTTCTGTTTTGTCCGAATTTAGCTGTAGACAATTTTCTGTCTACAATATATAAATGTCTAAAAATATATATAAAAAATGGAAACAACCAAGATGTAAAAGAACAGCATAAAACGTGAGTTAAAAGTTTTATAAAACTGGATACACTGTTTTATTATGAGCTTCTGACCGAGACATACTGTGGTTGAGAGAAGTCTTCACTCGGGCCAGATGAGATCAAACCTCCCTGCCACGCTTGAAACTCAAATAAAACTTCACTGTATTCTAGCAAATAAAGAGAACAGCTATTTTTCAGTGTTCAATGCAAATTGATTTTATTATCCCAACAAAAGAACAACAAAACCGAGGTGATCTCCGGTCACCTGTCTTATTAGGTACATTCCAGACAATCGTTTCATTGAATACACAGTTGTTATCAGCTAGCAACCTTATCTTATCTACCGCATTTCACAGGGGAGCGCAGTTCATACACAGTTATTTTCTGGCTTCAGCCTTTCTGATTTTTTAAAAAGGATCTGTCTCAACCTCTCAGTGTTATTCTCTACTTGATTATTCTATATTACATCATGTGATTGTGATTAACTTTATGTGATTGTGATGAAATAAGGGTTAAACAGTTCAAAATTATCAACCACAATACAACGCTGATGCATGCGCAAAAGCTTCTATGTATGCGTGGATAAGATCTCTAAAGCCGTGGCCCACAATGTACATTTACTGCCACTAGACAACTTCACTGCTAACCTTTCCCTCTGCTCTGATCACCAACACACACCAGTCTGCCCTGAGTACCACCACTGGCAACCACACACTCACTCCAAGACACGCTAATCCTGGAACACAATCGTACGCATCAATGTTGATGGAAAAATAGATCAGGAATACTCACACACTGCACAGGACGTTTAGCTGCTCCTTTTCTGCAGACACTTGCAGCAAATTCGTGGGCAGAGACGGAATCACTACAGACAGACACTTCAATGTTGCATGAACACTGTCACATCACGAACATCATGAGAATGCAACGCTATTGTGACGGCTGCAGTCTAGACGTAGGGTTAGAAATCGCGCTAAGGTGATAGCTATAACATTTTTATAGGTATACAATCTATTTGGATTTTGGCTTCCAAATGACACAAATACATTGTGTCATTTGTTTTGTCTTTTGACTTAAATTCTGACAATTTCGGATTTCAGGCTATGGCTTTATGCTATATTGTTATAATAATTTGTTTTTTTTTCTGTGAAGTGATAAGTGGATCACTTAAAACAACATTGGCTTTGCTTGTTATTATAATAAAATACTACTACTAACTCCATGCCAAGATTTCTGGAGCTTCACAGCAAAATAGAGTTGCAGTTTTCACCTTAACAACTACAGAAGCTGGGGACTGAGGACTAAGCTGAAATCCACTTCATGACGGGGTGTGCGCTAAAGCTTTTAGTTAGTGGCTACAGTGAAGACTTTGGCTTAAAAAGGGTGTAAATAATGTCTTTTCAAATCCTTTTGGGATCTCAGGGCTTCAGAGACTTTATGTTTTTTTAAATTCATAGAACAAGTCCCCAGCTTCTTAAGTTGTTTACGAGAATGTTGCAGCACTGTTTTGCTATGAAGCTCCAGAAACATTTTGTGGACTAGGAAACTTCACCTTCCATCGGCATTGGGGTTAAGTAGATAGTGATTTTTGATCATTTTTGGGTGAACTGTTCCTTTAAAACGTATTATAATTGCCATATATTTTGACCACTCTATTCTACTCTAGTCTAATATTATGTCATTTCACATTCAAAAATAATTTTGTTACTGATTATATGTTGCTCTCCTCTTATGACTTAAAAGCATTCATCATCATATTCATCACAATGTTGCCTGTTTTTGTTTTCCTCCCTCAGAAACTGCATTGGTCAGAACTTTGCCATGAATGAATTGAAAGTGGCGACAGCCCTGACGTTAAAGAAATACGAGCTGATAGAAGACCCCACTTTGAAACCCAGATTAATCCCAAGACTGGTGCTTCGCTCACTCAACGGCATCCACATCAAAATCAAATCTGTCAACCAACAAGTATAAAGGGAAGTACCTGCAGGAAATGCTGTAAACCTGGAAAATGCATTGCTCAGTTAGGGGAAATTTGAGTAGTGGAAGTATCTTCTTTTTTTTAATATATTTTACTAAGTCTTTACACTGACATAGAATCATAAAGAAATAATGATGAAATGATGAACTGCAATATTTTATTCAATGACTGATTCTTTGTTAAAAATGAAGTTTTGTTTGCATTGGTATTTTATTATAATTTTCTCCTTTTTAGACATTTTTGTACTTTATATGTGAAAAAAGAATAGGACCTATATTGTGGTCGAACATTTGCACCAAATCAATTTATAATAAATATAGGTTTGAAAAATTATTCAATGTATATTCAGTGGTTCTCAGTTCAGACCCTGTGACATTTTGTCTGCCTTTTTTCTAAGCTATTTTCTTCAACAGTGCTTAAAAATTAACAAAGTTTAATACCACTGTGTGAAAAGTCGCGCTTGGCCAGTCATGAAAGTGATTTGTCTCGTCTGTCCCTCATGATCTCATTTACAGTAGGCCTATAACCAGAAAAGAAGCATCTGGTCAAAGTTTACCTCCGGAATAGTCATAGGAATGTGTATTATACATTTGAAATACAGGCAGGTGAGATCGTAGCAGAGGCAATGCAACATCACAGCTGAAATAACTTTACAAAGTTATGAATCAAAAGTAAGACATTTTTTATTTCTAGTCATATTATTACAAAATCGACACACCCACAAGGACAAGAAGTCACAGGCGCTCTGTATGAACCTGTATTGTTCCACCAGTTTGTTTCATGCTTAACCTGGCTTACGCTTAAGTCAGGGTCAGGGCAAACAAAATCTGAACAGTGTAAGCTACTGTATAAACTTAATTCTAAAGTTGGTATTTGTTATTGTGTTGCCATTCCAATTCTGCTATATTCTGTTACTAACTGAACATTCCCATTATTGCCAACAGAGAAAACTGTAATATGGCCAATAAACCATTTAAAACTTAATGTTATGTGACACTTAACTAAATGTTATGTGTCGTTTGACTATGCGTTTGTAGCCTACATGTTATGTGTCATTTAATGATTTTTATTTTTTTCTCTTAACGTTAATTTAATAGGCCTATTTGATTGCATAATGATAGACAATGGCCATTGTAACCTTTTTTAGAAAAGTACTATATAAATAAAGTTAATACTGTTATTATTTGGTCCCCTTGGCTTTTATTTTGACATATTTACTCTAACGTCCGGGTCACATGTCTCGCTTTTCTTCATGCTTTTCTTCATGTCTTTTCTTCAAAGTATATATATCAGGGCTATTGGAATATTGTGTTTTTAGTAAAAGTGTTGTCTGTCACTACTTTCATCAAATGTTAGGACTGAGATAAAATAGGACTAAATAATGATTTCACACTAAATATTAAGCTTCATATGAAGCTTGGCGCCATCTGGTGGTTGTGTCGAATCACTGACCCTGTGGACTACACTGTTCAGAGAGCGTGTCTCAGAACGTAAAACAATTCACAATAGGTTTACAATTCATGATAAAATTCAGAAAAGAACAAACATCATTCTGCTGGTTTCAGGAGTATTTTAAACCATTTTGGTGAGATCTGTTAAAAAAATTGGATGAAATAAAAACTGATGTACATACAGTACAATTTCAGAAAGATAGATGTGGGGATATCATTGCGGACACACGGTTTGACCAATTTGAATACCATTCAATACTATATATACTATATAGAGAAGGCCTGTATCGAGTTTCTTATCATTCAAATAAAGACTTTTGGAGATATAGATGTTTATGATTTTTCATATTTTGCAAAATATAGAGTGACGGACTTCTGACTTGACCAGGTTGCAGCGTAGCAAAGTTTTGTCTTAAAACTTCAGCTATGTAGGATGTACTAGTGCTACACTTAGCCTATGGTACTGTATGATATTTTGAAATTTTACAAAAAACACACAAAGCGTACTCCATGTTACCAGTAGGTGGCGCAAATGAGTCATGTACCGTCGAGTTACAATGCATTTTTCTTTTTCACGCTAGACAAGCCACTAGATGGTGACTTGTGCATAAAGTCGAGTTTTCGTCAAGGTTTGACTGCAGAATTGTACGTTCAACTATGGCCTGTTGCACTAAACTTCACCTTGTCCAAAATCTATATGTTTCATCCTATGAATGTGTTGCTTGCACATGAGGTTTCATTTGTGCCAAAATGATGTCGATTGAACATGTTATGTGTCGTTAGGGTGTCCGGTTTTTCATGCTGCGGGTGAGTGGCGCTGAATGGAGCCACAGACAGTGCAGGAACCGTGGAACCATGCTTCCCATTTCGCTTAAATTGCAACGACGATTCACTGGCGATTTGTTTCCTGTACGTGTCACGTGGGTTTCGTCACTGCTCCGCCCCTTTAGGAAACTAGGTAGGTCTGAGTCAAGGTTCTTATGGGAGAAATGAACATAATCACAGATTAGGGCCGGTTCTTTCATCCCTTAGCCACCAAAGTAACCCAGTTTCCCAAGCCACGTGTCTTCTGAACATTCTGACACTGAAATGGCATTTATTTTGAACTTCCGGTTTTGACAGTATTGAAGTTTAGCTTCCAGCTTTTTGAGCAATCAATTTCACCTTTTAGTTTCTTTAAATACTTCAGTTCAGCTCACAATGCTGCCAGTTTTACATTTCAACTTCCATTTTAGCTTTATGACTTTTCACATTTCTGCATTTTTAGCAAATGCTTTGAACATTCTTATTTCAACATTCAGCATTCCCACAGCATTGTCACCAGGAAATGCACTTTTTCTAGTTACTTTACAGATTCAGATTTTAAACACAGAATCTTTGATCAGCAGATCTTAATGTAAACTCTCTCATAATGTTAACAGTCAATACTTAAAAGTATGTTCAGCAGTTAATTTTTCAATTTCACACAAGTAAGTTTTTAGGTTAAAATGACTACAAAAAACGAATGTTTGTTACTACAAATGTTACTTTAATTTTACAAATCCACACAATATGTTCAGAATTCCATGCTGCATGGATATTTACTTGTGTATCAAGTTACATCTTGAAAAACGTACTGTTTTCACAGTGTAAACATGTTCCAGCAAACATTTACTTTAAAACAAAACTGTTAGAAGGGCAAATAAACAGTTGTGAAGGTGGAGGTGATCCCCTAGGCTCTGGCAGGACTGAAAGACACTGAAAAGCAGTGTAGTGTAAAAGTAGTATTCTAATTTATAGAATAAGAATAATTTGAAGAAGGGAACTTGGGAGTTGGTGAAGCAGCATTTCTAAATTTGCTGCTACCATATGATTCAAATCAGTGGAGGGCAGATTGATTTACCCTAAAATAAAAAAAAATTAAAAAAAACACCAGATTTTACATAATCAACTCCATAACATTTCTTTTCATTGGATGAGCTTAGTTCTCAAATCAAATTAAAACCAAATCCAGTGAGACAGACATCCTACCTTAGCCAATTGTTACAAAACTACAAAGTCTCATTCAAACTGAAAAGTGACAAAGAAAACAACAAAATCAACTAATCAAGCCAAGACTCAAACCTCAATGTAATTTTATACCTTTAAAAAAGTATTTCATATTTAGGTACAGTTACTGAGGTCAACAACCTTTTAACATCTTAAGAAAACATCAAGTTAATAGAGTACTTTGTGTAATGTTGGTATGAAAACATCTCCAACTTCTTTTATAGCAGGTTTCAATCTGTGCTTTGACTTTTGTTAGTGGGGGTGTCCTCCAGTTTACATTTGGAGAACAGAATTGTGCGTTTAAAAATAATTAATCCAGATACAGGTGGAACTTCCTCACCAGTTTTCTTGCTTTGATTTTGTTCACATGTCTCCATCTGCTGCTACATATGTTCCTTTTTCCTTCTTAAACGTTTTCTTTAAATGTTGACTGTTGTTCCTTCTTGAACAAGTTTTTTACTTGTTTTGCTTTCAACACCATCACATCTGCTATTCTTCCTCGCTTCTGTCTCCTCTCTCCTAATTCCTTCACTCATTATGAAAATGTAAAAAGCCTTCCTATTCTGGAGTCTGAGTGAGCACGAAGCAGAACTTGTATGATGTTAACAGACTGAGATGACAACCAAGAGTGCAACCGAGGAACAAAAACAAGCTCTTGCCGAGCTACGGAGCATTGTGCGGAAGAAGCTCATGACCCTCGTGCTCCCAGAGGAGATGGACCGCTTTCTCAAGAACACCGTGAGCGATCCAGAGAGTCCAGGCGCTCGATCCGCACAAGACTCTCATCAGTCCACCACTCCCCAAAGTTGACTTTGACCTGAGAGAGCCCAGCAAGAAGGAGGTTCAGGAGGTGATTAAAGGGGCAAGGTCTGCCTCCGCTCCAGGACCCAGCGGTGTACCATATTTTGTGTACAAACGCTGTCCAGAACTTCGCTGTCAACTCTCGAAGATCATCAGAGTGATTTGGTGCAGAGGGAGAGTCGCCAATCAGTGGAGGTGTGCAGAGGGAGTCTGGATCCACAAGGAGGAAAACTCAAGGCACTTCAAGCAGTGCCATCTCACTGCTTAGTGTAGAGGGCAAGATATTTTTCAGTGGATCTTGTCCAGACGCCTGACTGAGTTTGTTCTCCAGAATGGTTACATCGACACACCTGTGCAGAAAGAGGGGGTTCCAGGAGTACCTGGCTGCTTGGAGCATACTGGTGTTCTTACACTGCTCATCCGAGAAGCGTGGGAGTGAAGAGGAGATCTGGAACTTTTGATTGGGTGGGCAAGACGCACGATTTTCGCTGCACTACTACTTCTACTACAGAAACCATTTATCAAAATGTTCAGGTTTTTTAGGACATGATGGCTATTTCACTACCTTTTATACTTTTTAAGATATTTAGCTTTTTTCCCAAAAATTTTTTTTACCATTCAAACAAATGGAGAAATCTTCAAATCCTCTTCAAAACCATTTTAGCTTTGTGACTTTTCTGGTAATTCATTTCACGTTTCTGCATTTTCAGCAAATTCTTTGAACATTTTTATTTCAACATTCAACATTCCCACTGCATTTTCACCAGGAAATGCACTTTTTCTAGTTACTTTACAGATTCAGATTTTAAACACAGAATCTTTGATCAGCAGATCTTAATGTAAACTCTCTCAGTGTTAACAGTCAATACTTAAAAGTATGTTCAGCAGTTAATTTTTCAATTTCACACAAAAAGGTATTTAGGTTAAAATGACTACAAAAAACTCATGTTGATTACTACAAATGTTACTTTTATTTTACAAATTTCCATGCTTCATGGATATTTACTTGTGTATCAAGTTACATCTTGAAAAACGTACTGTTTTCACAGTGTAAACATGTTCCAGCAAACATTTACTTTAAAACAAAACTGTTAGAAGGGCAAATAAACAGTTGTGAAGGTGGAGGTGATCCCCTGGGCTCTGACAGGACTGAAAGACACTGAAAAGCATCTCCATATAAGGCCTAAGTTTAAATTAAAGCTGCAAGCAGTGTTGACCGGGCCTCAAAAAAGGTCTGTATTAAAAAGAACAGAAGAAGAAAATAAATAAATAAAAACAGCCTACAACAATACAACATTCAATTTAAAAAGAGTTCATATGTAGACAATTTCTCCAGTGTTTTCTAAACCTGGATGAGTATTGAGAGCAGCTCTTCCTAGGGCTGGTTAAAGCCTCTATGTTGCTGTTCTCAGACTCATCCAATCGACACATGAAATTGTACATCAGATGTCTTAGAAGTGCCTCACACGTCGGAATACCAAAAAACAAATAATTGACTAGCACTATGCCATCTTGGAACCTGAAGCAACAACCTCATTGCATCAGTATAAGCCACTGAGCCTCCGCATACTGCTTTTCCTGTAGCAGCACCAGAGGTGAGCTGTATATAGACGTACAGAAGGCTCTAAATAATGAACATTTTACATTGTTTATGATCTTCCCCAGGCTAAAGTGAAGAAGTGAACACACCTTTATTTATTAGACAATGAAGCATCACAGAATTGTCTAATCTCGTTGCCTTCATGTGATTCAAAAGACGTGTGTGGGGGGCTTACACCTGGTCTATGGTGGTGTTGGGATCCATAACTGAAAGTATTTTATGATGTGAATCAAACTGAACTTTGTGAGACCGCATGGTCTATTGTTCTGTGGACAAGGGGAGCGTCTGGTCCTGGCTCCCCCAACCCCCGTTTTTTTCACAGGTCAGTGCCAAATCTGCCCACGGAGTGATTCTCTAGCTTTCATTGGTCAGTCGGGAACAAAAACTTCAAGGTTAACAGTTCAACCAATGGGAGAAAGGCAGTTAGCACCGAGCTGCTAACTCCACAAGGAGCGACCGGTTTCCTCCACCCTGCCCCATCAAGATTTCACAACGACTGATCTCTTCACCGGAAGTGCAACTCATCCAGCTTCATTCACCTCCTCACAGACAGAATCGCTGGACAAGAGAACATCTTTCCTTCCAAGGACTGGTATCGTTAACCTGGGCATAGCATACAGTATAGCATAGGACGGCTAAGCACAGAACTGCTTAACTTGGTTAATTGTAACAAACATGTACATGTCTTGAATGTTTTTGATTTTCTTTGTGAACTGTATTGTTGTGAGCGTAGTCAGGTTACTAATAGGCCACACTTGTTTGTTTTTCATTTTTGGGAATTCCTTTTGTCATTTTTCTTTTCTGGATGTTGTTGGGGCTGGTTTTGAAAGGACACAACATTATTAAATTATAAGACAGTGCTAGCTGTTGTATTCTTTGCGTCTACCCTCATACCCACATTATAATGATTCAAAAAATATCTTGTGCATAAAATCTTATGAAAGCAACAATAGTCAAAATATCGATATTGAAGTATTCAAAGACATTATGACTGCTGTGCTGAGTTGGTAAATTGACGAGTCTATTGGGAATTCTGCATGACCATTCTTCCCAAATGGACCATAACATTTTTCATTTTCACACCTTACTGGCCTGTTGTGCCAGATTGGTCTTAAAAGGGTGGTGGAGTCATGGAATGCTCACCAAATTCCAGGTGAAATAAACCAGTGTTGCAAAGATTAAAATAATTAAAACTGCAAGCAGTATTGAACGGAACGGGCCCTCGCACCCCTCTTGCCTGTCTGGGCGTGACGCGACCGCCTACCCCTCGACGGAGACTGAAACCACTACTGAGTTTAGTTTTTACACCTCTGCGTAACAATTATCCAATTCTGTCCCCATTTGCAAAATAAATTAGTCGTGTGTAACATGGATGAAAGAGTGGAATATCTGAATAACGTCTGTAAACTTTATTATAAACCATGGTCGATGGTTGTATCACAAGTTAATGTGGGTATCACACTTTGCCTCTGTGCTGTGTTCATCCCAAAGTTAATCTGAAGAGTCTATAGAAAATATTCTTTCCAATAAATATTGTTTATTTATACCTCATTCTGTTCTGTATATGTCTACTTATTCTTAGACTGACAGATAGAGCAAACTGTTTAAATGGAGGGAGAATTATAGTGGGTGTAGTGAGGTGTCAGGTGTGACTGTGAGGCAATATCAAATGGTTTACATGGCTCACGGGTCAGGTCGGAGGGCCCCTTACCTGAATTTTGCTCAGGGCCTCAGAAAGGTCAGGACCTGCTCTGCTACAGCCAATAAATAACATCACTCCATAGGAAAAATAACGGAATATGTTTCCTGGTTTGCAGACAAGGGTAATTTGATCACCAGTCAAATTGTCACACCGGATAGATTCTCCGCCCATCCTCCGTTGGTTACGTCGTAGCCTACCCATCTACTGAGTTTGTTCTACACTTCACTTATTCTCGTATGGTGTAGAATCGAGTCGGCCACCTTTTGCCATCTTCAGAGACACAGGCATCGTGGGGATGGAGTTAACTAAAGCTTTGATGGAGTTTCGGTCGGTCGGCTGGCCTCAGCTGTTTGCTTTATTTTGTCTTGTTGCCGTCATCTATAAATTTTCAATCTTGCTCGCCAAAAGGAGGAATATGTTTCGAACCTTTGAAGCTTTTCCAGGACCACCGGGACACTGGCTTTTTGGACATGTTTTGGAGGTATTTTATAAAGGATTTACAAGTTTGCCTTTAAAGGAGGCATATTTATGAAATCATTTATCAAGGCTTCATGGCTTGTCTGATGTATTCTCCTTTGTCAATATTCTGCATAATGAGTAGGTCTACTTTTAATTTAAATAATAGCCTATAGTTTTTATTGAAGTGAAATTTTAATACAATAGGCTAGTCCAACGTAGACGTGGTTTTCTTAACACACAGTGTTTCTCACCAAAACACATTGTATGAGGTCTAAAAAATAATCTTAAAAGCATTTCCTTCCTAATTACTTCACCATTCGCAAAGCCCATTTTTGAATAATATTTAGCCTAAATCATGCATTTAGACGTCCGTGTTTGCGAGCTTTACGGCCTTTCTTCTTTTACAAACTTTGCTCCATAACACTAGTGTTCGAAAACACCACAGAGTACCTTCAAGTTGTGATTTAGTATTTAATTACATTGTAGTTTTGGTACTTAAGCGGATCTAAACAGTCCTACTTATTTGGCCTATTACATTAGATACACGCAGTTTGTAAACATCTAAGTTCAGGCAAATGCATCTTCCTCTTCATTGATTTCTAAATCAAAGAGTTGCAAAGCATACAGGCTGCCGGATTGATTGCTTCCTGTGTTTTAAACTTGATTTCAGTTGAAAGAAGGGTCAGAGTTGGAGGTGGAAATGAAATGGACACAGCAGTACCCTGATGTTTTTCCAATACAGTTGGGTCCCTTTGATTTTTACATCAGCATTCACCATCCAGATTATGTGAAAACCCTACTGTCATCAACAGGTATGTGAGCGATTAAAAATTTTTTTTTAAAATCTTAACTGAAACCATACGCCATTATAACATTGTAGTCGAGTTAGTGCTTTTACAGCGCTGCTGTTACGCACAGTAGGCTACACGCGCCTAACGCGCTGTGCGTAGCACCAAAACGGCCTAAAATGATCATCTTCAGTCACAATGTTAATGAGAAATTATTGAAATTTAAAATGCAACTAAAACAGGCACCATTAGAACATTATAGGAATCAAGCAATAGGCCTCCATAATAAACATAAGTGCCTAAAATGGATTACGGTGCCCCCCTCCCTCGGCGAGATCCCCGTGGTTTGCTCTTGCCCCGAAACCTGACGGGTAAAGTGATGTTGCCGCGAAAATCTGGCATATGAACCCAAAAAGGCAGCAGGAGTCAGAAAAGAGAAAAAGAAGAAACTGCCCGATGACGCTCGTGCATCGCCGGCAGGCATGTTTAAAAATGTAAATTTGCTTAGAATACACACCCGGTTCATGCATAATTTCCACAACTGTCACTACATACAGCTGCCCTGGGGAAGCTCACATTTCTTCATGTAACCAACTTCAATTGCTCTGTCCAAACCTCTGGATTACTCCACGTATTTCATTAATGTTTTGTTCGTCATATATGCATGAATGAACTGCATCTTTTCTTGAACGTACTTTTTATTCAAATTTGTAAATTTCCCCGTTGTGGGACTAATAAAGGAATCTTATCTTATCTTAATTCGTGGCAGGTTAACAACAACATCTTGTACACTCTACGTACCGTTTTCTTGCCCGGCTTCCGTACCTAAACTTACAGTCTCAAGTCTTGTGACAAGCCGCTACGGACATCTTGTGGTAAAATGTGGAATAACACCCAATCATCACATCCCCCTTTCTTCGAGGCAGACTTTGGAATAATAAACAAACAAATTGCAGGTGTCAGTGGTCTTATCTAATTCCTTTTTTTTTAAAAACATAAACTATTAGTACACTCTTGTAGTATGAATATACTAACCTTTTTTTTCATATTCAGCATTCTTTTTCTTTTCTTTTGTTTTTAAAGAAACTCTTACCTAAACATTAATCCAACATGAAAGTTACACACTTGCTCTCTGTCATGGACCTAGATGCATAAGCCACTGGTTTCCAATGCTCACCTTCAACCTGTCGAAGCACTGCACCAATTCTGTCCTTTGAGGCATCTGTCGACACTTTGATTCTCTTCATCTGGTCATAGAATGTCAACATTGGTGCAGTTGTCAGTGTCTGTTTGAGCTTTTGCCACTCATGCTCATGTTTGGCTGTCCATTTGAACTCACTTTCTTTGTGCAGGAGCTCACGAACGCAGGATGTTTTTGCAGACAGGTTGGGAATAAATTTACCTATGAAATTGACCATCCCCACGATGCGTAGCACACCTGTCTTGTCTGTAGGTCTTGGCATGTCCTGTATAGCATTGACCTTTTCCTGGTCCGGCTGGACACCTTGTGCAGAGAGCTTGTCTCCAAGGAAGACGATTTCCTGAACTCCAAATTGGCATTTGCTCTTGTTGAGCTTTAGTCCATACTTGCGTATCCGCTCCAGCACTCTGGTCAGCCTCGCGTTGTGTTCTTGGACTGTGGAGCCCCAGATGATGATGTCATCGACATAGACCCAAACTCCATCCAGACCCTCTATGATGTGTTCCATTGCTCTGTGAAGTATCTCTGATGCTGAGATGATGCCAAAAGGCAGTCTGAGGAAGCAATATCTGCCAAAGAGTGAATTAAAGGTGCAATACTTGGTACTGCTTTCATCCAATTTCAGCCGCCAGAAGCCTTGTGATGCGTCAAGCTTTGTGAAGTGTCTGGCACCCGCCATCTCACTGGTGATTTCTTCATGCTTGGGTATCTGGTAGTGTTCACGCTTAATGTTCTCGTTCAGATCTTTTGGGTCCATACATATTCTCAGGTCGCCATTCTTTTTCTTTGCACACACCATGGAGTTGACCCAGTCGGTAGGTTCCTCGACTTTCTTTATCACACCCAGCGTCGTCATCCTGTCCAGTTCTTTCTTTAGACGATCTCTCAGAGGTGCCGGAACTCTTCATGCAGCATGCACAACCGGCTGTGCATTTTCTCTTAGCTGGATTTTGTATGTGAAAGGCAGTACACCAAAACCCCTAAAAAACATCTGCAAAGTTGTGTATTATAGAGTCAACAGAGTCACTTGGTGTACTCGCTGCTGTGTTGATGCGATACACTCTTTTCACCAGTCCCAAATCCCCACAGGCTTTATCTCCCAGCAGTGAATCAAGTCCCTCAGCAACAACAGAGAACAGTAGGTGGTGCACTTTTTCTTTTACTCTTACTTTCAGCCTACATGTGCCTAAACACTCAATTCTCTGTCTGTTGTAGTCTTTCTGTTGCGGCAACTGATTCTTTCAGCTCAGTTGCCGCTTAGTCTGGCAAGATAGCCTTAAAGTATATAGGAAGGCCCTTCGCAGTGCTAGAGCAGCCTATTACTCAGCAT
>JBBPCS010000882.1:241457-260606 GCA_037974645.1 Hollardia meadi | reverse complement strand
TGTGTGTGTGTGTGTGTGTGTGTGTGTGTGTGTGTGTGTGTGTGTGTGTGTGTGTGTGTGTGTGCGTGTGTGTGCTTGTGCGTGTGCGTGTGGTTTTGCGCTGAACCTGACTTCTGTCTCAGATCCAGCTTTAGGTGAGTATTGCCCAGCAGTGAATATGATGACACAGGCTTGGCGTTTCATGAGGCATTAAAAGAGAGCAGAGCATCTGGATTTCCAAGCTGTTTCCCATAGCAGCCTGTGGGCGCTTTCTTTAAGTTAACTAAACAGCTGAGGCCCCATGAGCTTTTAAGCAGTTCAATCTTGACCAGACATAGTAGAGTAGAGTGGAGTGGAGTAGAGTTACTATAGCTTTGCCTTTTTTCATTAGTTTTTATTTCTATTTCTATTTTAATTTTCACTTTTATTTCAGTTTAGTTTCCAGAGTGGGTTTGCTCATTTCAGTTTAATTTTTATTGTTTTAAAATTTCATTTTTAGTTTAGTTTTTAGTAGTTTCAGGATTAGTTTTTAGTTTTTTTGGTAATACTTTCTATGACTACACTTATAAACACACATACAGTCATAAAACATAGTGTCCTGTGGCTGCTCTTGACTAGTTATAAACTAGAGGTTGATTGATGGGGCTTATAATACATTATGGTTGCATATACACACCTCAACAATCAACTGTAGTAAGAACTTGTGAATGCTATAATAGTCCATGCAGAGTCATAATAATCACAAGTTTATGTTGAAGCATTCATTATTATAGATACATTCATATGTACTTCACTTTACTTAACATATACAATGTCAACTTATGGTACTGCATGGACTCTTATAGTATATGAGTCCTTACTACAGCTGATTGTTGTGTGTGTGTATAGGTGAGTATAGGTAGTCATAATGTATTATAAGCCTCATCAGTCAACCTCTAGTTTATAACTAGTCAAGATCATCCATAAGACACTCGAACTTCTAATTCATTAATCAATCATGCTTCATGACTGTTGATATAATGCATCAGAAAGCATTATGTGTGTTTATGAGTGTTGTCACTTTGTGAAGGCAATTGACTTACGATCATGTAGACATGCACATCTCATTGAACATATGCACTGATGCCTCCTCATGCTTGTGTTGGTAAATTTGACCAAACTGACAAAGATTAAAAGACATTTACTGTATATTTTTATTTATTTTAGTTAGTTGTAATTGCACAATATTGTCTCAGTTAGTTTTTACTTTTTATTTCAGTTAACTGAAATGTTTTTCACTACTTGTTTTAGTTTTGGTTCAGCATCAGTTAACTATACTAACCTTGCCAGGGACAACCAGTCTCCTGCACACTACCCATGCCACATTTCCCAGCAAAGCAAATGTGTAAACCTGACCTGCTGTTTTAATGAGCCCTTCTTTGCACCACCGTCACCGCAACATGGCAGCCGGCGGGCGTTCCTGAGCGTTCCCTCCTGCTAATGAAAATCTGCACCCTTCATTTTTGCTGGAATTTCATTCCCATGGTTGTTAGAAGGGACTGGAAAAGGTTGTGCGAGGACACTGTGTTTGGGAATCAGCATCATTACAGACAGCCACAAAGACGGACGGCCAAACTGCTCCAGCGTCGGAGAAAGCACACACAAGATTTTGCTGTTCTGCTTCGTCACCTCTCACCTCGCCGAAGCCCTCCACTCACTTTCCAAAGATCTGGATCCAGTGATTAGGATTTTGCAAGCTGCAATAAGTGCCTAATTATTCCCAACGCCTCGCTCTGTTCCTCTCTTGTTTTCCAAAAATGTTTCCATGTAGCATGACCCATGTTGACATTACCAGGTTTGCAAGGCCCCAGGCTAACATGCGCCTGATTATTACACTTCCTGTAGGTTTCCTGTTCGTTGTGTAATAGGTGTATTCCACAGAGACGGACAGACTCTCCACAATTTTCCTCTGTTGATGGTCCTTAGACAGAAGAGAGGGATGTGTGCGCACATGTGAGAGGGAGATGAGGACATGATAACCCAGAAGTACAAACCACAGAATGAGATTTCAGGTTTTAGTGCATCAAAGCATTCCAACAAAATCCTCACATTCCTGTCTGGCCACAACTCCATGCTGTTCTATTCGATCTGTTCGATCCACTCCTTTGCTGTTATTCCCTGATCCAGGTACTGGAGACTGACCATTCTTATGCAGCCCAACCAAAACAAATGCAATGTTTCTGTCTACATTTTAATAAACGCTGACTCTGTGCTATGTCTTTTTGCACCTTTTCAAAAGCTGTCATTGAAAGCCCTTGATGTTATCCATCTCGTCTTCATCTCCAATTTTTTTCTGACTATTCTTTTTTGCACTTTTTAAACTTGTGAAGGAATCCTATGCACTCCATCTCTGTCTACTCTATTGATTGTTGCCAGTGCTTGAAAGCAGATTGGCCCTGATTAAAAAATATGCACCCCTCTTCATAATCACAGCTCTCTAATTACAGGCCAATTACACTGTGTTGTTTGAAATACATTAGCTCAGCGTTTGCTGCTGCGGTGCTCGGTGAGCAGATTGGTGGATGACAGCAGCAAGAAGGTCAATATCAGCAACATCGAAGATAAACAACATGCAGAAGAAAGTGTCTGTTTGTGTGTTGTGAAGTCACTGTGGATCACTGTGAAGTGTGTGAGTCTTTCCAGCGACAGCTTTAAGCGTTTCCAGTGTGTGTGAGGCAGCCACTGTCCAGAGGCTGCATTCAAAACTCAACTGAAAACAGTGTTCTCTGAGGTGGAGAAGGTGTGGATACAAAGCAGGGAGAGGGGAAGAAGGCCACCCTGATCCCCAAGACCCCCCTGGGTCCAGGCACCAGTCCCTTCCCTTGGGAACCTCAGACCCCCGGATTTGGAAATGCACCGCTGCAGAAATACAAAAACTCCATTTCCAAAGCTCTGTGCCTAAAATATCTAAAACTAAGATTTTTTAAAAACAAGAGCAGTGCCAAAGACTCAGTAAATCGGTAATAAATCACAGAGGACCTTCTATTATTTTCTTCTTCTTTTTTCCTGATTTTTTTTTTTTTTAGTTTCTTTGCTACTGAACACTCAGTCTACTGTTGCCTTTGGGCTTCACTGACAGTGGGGTTTCACGGACCGCCAAAGGGGAAAGCTAAGAAGTCTGATGGTTTCTGGCAGCATGCTTAAAGTCCAAAAATACTCGCTCACTTAACATCACCGCGGGGTGACGCAGGGAGAGCAGAAAGGGGGCAAAAAAACCTGTGAGTAGCTTTAACAAAACGTTGTGAAAATGAGGGAAAACAAGCGAGGGCTGACAAATTAAAGAGGGGGATGAGGTTACACCTGTAAGACGACTACAGAGGAGAGTGGTTTACTATCATCATTACCATCTGGGGCTGTTGTTAGCAACATACAACAATAAACAGGGCAGGCCATGTTGCACAAACCAAGGGCTGGGCTGAATTAGGCAGACAAATAAACACACACTTCACACACATTTTAGACATTTACGTTTCAGGCTTTTAGTTGGTGGTCTTATTCAAAGTGACTTAAAGTAAGTGTCAATTCTGAGGTCACCAAAAACACATAAGTCTTCAGTGGCCCTAAAATGTTCCCACAACCTCAAAAAAAAACAGAACAGGTTAGAGGAAGGGCAGAATTTGAAAGGAATAGTTTTTTACATAAATTTTTGGGGAGAGACACTTATTTGCTTTCTTTCTGATGGTTATAAATTGATACCACTGTCATTAACTACATAGAAAGCTGGGGGACATTTATGGCTGGAGTAGACAACATATTTTTGGCACGATTTGGCAAAAATTCTATTATGACCTTTCAGCATATTGCAATTGAAGTGATCTGAGAGTGGTCCTCTTGGCTCCTTATTCAGGCTTTACAAAATCTAGCCCATTATGGGAGACTTTGGCCAATAACAGGTCATTTCAAAGACAGCACATCCCTTCAGAATGTGAAAGCCTGATTCAATGGTGGAAAATCCTTCAACTTCTGATAAACTCCAATACTTCCTTTGAGTATATTTGTGTGTACACATGCTGCCTCCATGCAGGGCTTCAGGCTCATTATGTTCTCATGGAGCAGAGGCATGATGACAAAAAGTGGAGAATAACTTTTGAGAAGGGATAGTAGATGAGATAGCTTTCGCTGGCACAGAGTTCACCTCACTGGTGAGATGGTCTGGACCATCCTCTCATCCTGCTGTTAGCCTGGGGTGCTCTGCCCCAGGGCTACAAAGAGCTAGAAAGGTGATGAGTCGCAGCAAGAGAAACTGGGGTCAGCCATGGAGAGCAAGCCCTCAAGGCATTAGGCTTCACAAAGCAACTGACTCCTTGTGCTGCCGTTTGAACTTGTGTGTTTGGTTGAAGGAGCTAAGAGGAGTGACATGAGGCAGCATAGACAGAGAAAGAGGCGGAAAGTTTTATCTGCTGCAGTTTTAACAAGAAGATCAACCAAATATCCTGCTGGACGACGACAAACAGCAGTTTAACCACCTCTCAACGCAAAAGTTGCTCTCAAAAAATAGCTTAATAACTGTTCTAAAAAGTATGAGTAAATTGTGTATTAACAATTAATAAATCCATTACTTTTAACTGATAAACACTTTATAAAGGAAGGCTTGGAAAGTGGTATCAAAAAGTTGGCAGAAGGTGAAATGCGTATACTGACCGGCATGAGAAGATTATTCCATCGCTGGAGAAACAGTTGGAAAACACACACGTACAGATTCAAACTCCATTGTCGAAGGAAATGAGCTAAGATGTTTTCCTCTTAAAGCACCTGATGAGAACCTGATGAGTGGCATTCACCGACTCGACTCGACTCGACTGTGCAAACAGGGCACAGGTCAGGATGAGAACAGATCATCGTGCCATTATGCGGCTCCTTTCATTTCTCAGGCAGCTGGTCAAGGTCTGAGGATGAGTCAGGACTTATTGTCACTGCAGGTGAGTCAGTGCTCAGAAAATTTATCATCCTGCAGCCACACTTCACCTGATGAAGCTTACTGGATGTGAAGTCACATTCAAATTACTGCACTTGGTGGACTGATTACTTTTAGTCTATTTGGTTCCAACCAAAATGGAGATGAGAAACGCTTCATGCAACGTATGAACGTATCTTTGATTTGAGCCTTGAGTGATCACTTATGCTTTTGGGCTTCCAGCTCTATCTGTGTTTTTTTTTAATGTCCAGAAGAGCCTGTAAATGAAGTCAGAGATGCCTTGGCACTCCACTGCCCTGTGCTCTGCCAACGCTACTTTTATATTACCCCTCCCTGCCATTCCTGTCTCCGTCTCTTTCTGTCTCTATGGGTGGTGAACAAGTCTGAGGCTCCAAAGAACCAAACTGTCAATTCTACTCACTTAGCCAACGACATCATACACAGCATGAATTTAGTGCCTTCTCTGTTTGCCCTGACAACACTTTCATCACTTAAAAAAATATTGAGTGTTTAGCTCTTTCACGATTAAACAGAACATACACATAGCGACAGAGCCAGACAGATACTGAGCCACTGCCCAAAAATTACTCTCCCATCCGCTGCATTTCTTTTTCTGCTGTGCTTTTTTTTCTCTATGTCTGCCCAGCAGATGACACACTGGCATGGCTGCGGTCAGGGCAGATAACCAAGATCCAGCAACGGGGATTACACTTTGTGTCTTTTTTGCTAGATGGAGAAATAATAACAGTGTTTCAGATGTTTAAATGCTGCCAGGTTGTCACTGTGTTTACGAGCGCCAGTAAACAGAGTGTAATCAGGGACCCCATAAATAAGCCAAAATGAGAAGAGCGTCTTGTCGAAGACATAAATATGTTGTCATGGTGAGCATGTCAGTGTCTTCTGTGTGTATGTGTGTCTGCCAGGGGGTCACGGAGAAACAAAAAGGAAGGAAACAACAGCCTCGCCATGAGCAGAAACCAGAAATTGGGATTTGGCGTGACAACAGATGATCGCAGGAAAATGAGCACAAAAGATTGAAAAGGAGACAGGAGGATCAGAGGACTCATGATGGACACCCCTGAGGATGAACATATGAGTCTGTTATCACTGCTTTGTCACAACAGGTATAAAGTAGACAATACAGGACTCTTCCACATCCGCTCACTTCACCACAGCTTTTTCGGTAACATCCCCGGGGGATAAATAGCTGTTGTTTTGCGGTGCATAAGACACACATTCAGAAAAAAAAAGAAAAGAAACCACAAGTAAACATTAGTCAGATTTTTAAGTGTTTTCATGTGTCCAAAGATATCCTTTTTTTGGGAGCTGGAGTCCAAATGACATGCTTGCGCTGCACTCACTGCATCATTATGTTGCAATTCCTCACAGCGGTAGGTTGAACTGCCCTCTCACACTCTTCGGGGATTTGTGTGCGTGTTCTGTGTCCTGGCTGGGTCACACCTCTACACTCTCATTAAACCTCTCTGTGCGGACCTCCATCCCGTGGGAACACACAGGGATAGCCTATTGTTATAGACACAGTTTAGTTTTTTAACCAAACCGTGTGTGTGTGTGTGTGTCCCTAAAAGTCTTGGCGTGCTGATGATTTAAAAACGATCAGGTTGAGAGGGCTCATTATTCCACACTCTTCCAGCTCTATGTTATAAACAGTGTCTGTGCTGATGTTTGTCTGTTAACACTTGTCCTCAGTCTGCCGTGCTCTCTGTTTGCCTCGCACCCAGCCTCTGTTTAGTGGTCAGAAGCCATATCTCAGCTTCCCAAAGACAGACTTTTTTTTTTCTTCCTCTCTTCGTGTCTTTTTATTCACCTTTCCATTCGCATGAAGCTGCACCAAAGTTTAGTGCCAAGATTATACCTAACCTCTGCCAACCCAGTCGATCCCACCGTTGAAAAGCCACACCCTGACGGACACCTCACAGCCTTCCATATACATCACAAAAGTCTGTTCTTTAACATAGGGCCCTTATTTTGATACATAAGCATATATTAACCAGGGTGGTGGTAGCATCTATGGGAAGGTATATCTTGTGGTAAAAAAAAAAAAAAAAATTTATTACAAGTTATGTTTTTACTCATGTTTGAACTCTTTAGTACACATAGACTAAAACACATGCATACTTAAATGCACTCTTTCTCAATAAAAACAAAAGAAAAGACATAAGCAGTGTGGGATCATGGGAGTTGTTATGTATGTTACGGCTTCCTTCCTCATTCTCTGCCTCTGATAAAAAAAAGTAGTGATTTCTCTGGTTTTTGTGCTGCCACACTTGTTAAGGCAGTCACTGACTAACTTACTGTATACCTAATCATTACTATCTGCAATATACAGGAAGGCCTTAGTCATCAACTGACTCACCAAAATAGCACCATACTTTTCAACATACCCCGAGTTATATCAAGCCATTCAGACAGTTTAAATATCTGCCCTGACATTTCCTCCTCCATCCTTTACAATTGGGTTGATTTATGGTGATTTATGAATTTATGGTGCTGAAATATGAAATTTTATAGAAATAATTGTCTTTAGAAACAATGTCCCTGTCACTAAGGATAATCCACAGACCTATTTTTCTCCAGCAGTGGTTCCCAAAGTGGGTGCCGTGGCTCCCTGGGGTACCTCAAGGATTTATTGCTTTCATTTTTTACAGTAGATTTTGGATGAAACAACAGCACATTAAAAAATAATAATAATAATATATATATAATATTTTATTAATAATCCGTAACTCATAACAACATTTATAAAATAATTAATAAAAAGTGCCTCCAAAATATAGTGAAGTGGAAGTATAAAGTAGCAGAAAATGGTTTTTAAAAAAAATTTTTAAGAGTACCTCAAAATTGTACTTAGTACTTGTGTAAATTGTACCTTGTTACTGTAAATTCCATAACTGATTATTCTAAATTTTGAAACTAAAATTTTTATTTTTACTGCAAATATGTGTCACTTCCAAGTATTGGTTATTGGTCTCCTTGATTACTAATAATCAATATTGGTGTCTGCCCTGAAAAAAACATATTGGTTGATCTCTACTTAAAAACGACAAGCCCGATTCACAAAAAGTTTGGATGCTGTGTAAAACATGAATAAAACCTGCTAATTTGCTAATCCTTTTTGACAATTGAAAACAGTACAAAGTACAGTATATTTAATATTTGATCTCATCAATTTCATTGATTTTTGTCAATATATGCTTATTCTGAATTTGATGGCAGCAACACGTTTCAAACAAGTTGGGACAACAAAAGACTGGGAAAGTTGTAGAATGCTCCAAAAACACCTGTTTGGAACATTCCACTGGTAAACAGGTTCATTGGTAACAGGTGATAGTATCATGATTGGGTATGAAAGGCTCAGTCCCAACAAGGATGGGCCGAGGATCACCACTTTGTCAAACACATGATTGGATAACGATATCACTACATGGGCTCTGGAACACTTTGTAAAACTGTTGTCAGTTTTTATTTACATTTTACACAGTGTCCCAACGTTAGAATTGGAGTTGTAAGAGAGCTAAATAATACACAGCATGATGTCATGTTTACTTTTTTATCCTTGAAAAACAAAATTTAATCTAAAAAACATTTATTTTAACAAAAACAGAAAAAAAGTTTCTCGTGGAGATATTCAGAGGAAAACTGTGGCCTGATACCACTCTGGATAAGTGCAAAAATATAGAAAATAGGAATGTGAACTTTACCCTCACCCCAGTTTGGTATTCTAAGCCAATCCCTAAATCCAAATTCCTAAAACAGTCCCTGAATAAAGGGAGGCCTTGTAAACTGTCCTCACTCTGGTGGATTTCCCTGCTCGCCCTATCTTTGAGATAAAAAAAATACATGAACACACATCTTAGTTAGTTAGGGGCGTCTGTGGCTCAGGTAGTAGAGCGGTCGCCCAGTGATCGGAAGGTTGGTGGTTCGATCCCCTGCTGTCTACATGTCAAAGTGTCCTTGAGCAAGTGTCCTTGAGCAAGATCCAAATTGCTCCCGATGCTGTGTGATGAGGCGTATGAGTGCATGTGCATGTGTGTGAATGGTTACCGCTTCTGATGAGCAGGTGTGAATGGGTGAATGCCTACTTGTAGTGTAAAGCGCTTTGAGTGGTCAAGCTGACTAGAAAGGCGCTATATAAATACATTTACTACTTTAAATACCATTTACTACAGCTGGAAGACAAGGCTGGGCTGGTCTCTGCGGGCCTCATTCTGATATATATACATATAGTGTGTATACACACATAGTGTATCAATACACTAAGTGAGCATCACAAAACACCCTACTACAACAATAAATACAACAGGTCCGCGGTGCATCAAATGACTTATACCTTAGCGCTTACACTTCCGGCCACAGTCACTTTGTCTCTTAGTCACTGCCACCACGCAGTCGTTCTTCTCCCAACAGGCCACTGCTGGAGAAACTCTGCTCTAGATCTGGATGGAACAAGTGCCTCCCTCTCATCCTCTCATCTCTTCCACAAAGCCCAACCTGAACCCAGTGAGTCTTGGCAAAAGCTGTTGCCTTGGAACAACATCCCCAACCACGTCCTCTCTCTGTCTTCTCTTTCTTCCTTTTTCTACAAAACTGTGGAAAGAGCAAATCGTAGCCAGTCTATCCACATCTCTGGATTCCCAAGACGACGAGTCGTCATCCATCACTGTCCAGGAGTGGCTCATTGTCACCGAGCATCAAGTGGTGTCTTTTCTATCGCTCGGTGGCCTTACAGTAAATTACACTGACACTCATCAGCCAGCGAACTTGACATCACAGACACATCATCCCTCAACAACATTAAATAAATCATCACAGTTTCTCTTTGGAGAGAAAACAAGACAGACCTTAATGGTAAAGGAAATCCAGTTAAGAGTATTTATACATCCATAAACAGCCATGATAGAAATGTTTTTTTATCATGAAAAAACGTCGGATCTTTCTACCATTCTAACAAAAATCCAAACATTCTTTTTTTCCACATTAAGATGACTTTTCTTCCATTCACCTGGACGACTCCAGAGCTCCTTAAGTGCCACTGAACTCTCCAGGATTCAATAACTGTCTGGCACTCACTGTGACCTCATTTGAAAAGGCTCTTAGGACCTCTGCTTTCAAATGCTGCTGTTTTTATTGAACACATTTCTAAGAACACTTTCTGTTGAGCAGCACCTGACCTAGAAACAAATCACTTTATATTCATTTTGGTTGATGTGAGTAGACATAAATAAATAATTAGGCCACTTAAGCAGTTTGAACAAATTTTATTATTATGAATTCTATTCTTTTAAGCCATTGCAGGTATTCATGTTTCCTTCAGAATTAATTTCAATCACTTTGGTTAATCCCTTATTATAGCGCATCATCAGGTCAAACATTAATACTTAACCAAATACCTGCAAAATTGTGTTTCATGCTAAGTAGTAAAAATTAAAATGCTAAAATTACATACTGAAAAGAGTACCAGCTAAACATCAGCACTTTAGCATTGACATTAGCATGTATCAACATTTAGTCATTTAGCTACTGCGGTAGGCTCATGGCTTTAAAGATTAAATTGAATACAGAAAGATATCTGTAAGCAAAACAAAAGATGTCTGCCACTTGAACTATCTCAACTAAAGAACTAAACTAAAGGTATTTTAGCATTTCCATTCTGATGTCGATACCTGTCGATACCATTAATCTCACCACTTATATGGCTGCAGACTTTAAATAATTTTCATTATGCACATTCTACCTGTTCATTCAATTAAAAGGGGCTTTGCACAGATTGGAGTAATGCTTTTTTATTCATTTTTATATCTTCAGCACCTCAGCTAAGTCACCAGGTTAATGTTTTTTTATTCTATATTTTTGAACAGATGTACTTTTGAAAGACGTACTGTACATAAAAATCTAAATATTGGAGACTCGCTGGTGGCCACTGACTTACTTCCAGCTATTAGTACTTTTCCACACCATGAAGGCTCTCTACATTAACCATCAGGCTGCTGTACTCAGCTGTAACCAGAGTCCATAAGGGAGAGAACCTGAGAAAATGTACTTCTGTCAACCTCGTGTAAAATGTCTGACCGAGATCTTTGCGTCTCCATCCACAGAAATGTTGGGAGTTATTTGGCGTATAATGATCTATATGATATCGGACGGGGCAAAATCTGGTATGGAGCAAGAAGAAAAACACTGAGCCAGATTCCTGCCATTTAATATTCCATTAAAGGGTAATTTGGCATGAAACCCCTGGCATGTGTGATGGAATTCTACTGCTCCTTGTGTTCAATGAAAATCCCCACAGGCTTTAGACTGCAGGCGTGTGCGCATGTGGATGTTTGTACTGGATGCATGTGTTCATGTGCTTCTGTGAGGCCTGTGAATGGTACATGAGTGTTTTTTTGTGAGTCCTTTCAAGCCAGAAGAAGTGTAGTTTTCCACTGGGGTAAATCTACACCCTCCATCTCCTGCCACGTCTGACTGCCCTCTGTAGTCACAGATAACACTATGGGCTCAACTACAGCCAACTGGCCCATTAATGGACTTTTAGCCAATGGAATGATGGTTGCCAGGCACGCCACTTTGGCTTTGACCAATGAAAATTGTTTTACAGGCAGGAATTTGGCAAGAGAATGTGCCAAAAGATACCGTTTGTGCTCCTCTTTCTTCCAGATTCGGAATTTTTTCCTCTCTATTGACTGAAAATGTCAGACATTTTTACAAAATGCAGGGGGAACATTCACAGAGCTGATTTATTCTAGGCTTTTTCTTCTGTTTAACCAATATAAATACAGATTCAAGTGAAATTTGCAACTCAGGGAAACATTTTTCTTGTATAAAGCAGAATAAAAGTATTCATAAAAGAGGAATCTGTTCACTACAAAAATATCTGGAATGTGCAGCCACAGGATAAAAAACTACAGAGGAAATGATGTAAACCCAAGCTAAAACTTATTTCTCTCTGACACCTTCTTTCATTTGCTGTCTGCGTCAGTAAGATCACATATGGAATTAAAATTTCATTTTCTTGACTTTTCTTTGTTTCATTTGTTCAACTGGCCAATTGGATGGGAGGGCCCCAGCAGGTGTTCAATCCCGTGAGTCAACAGCGCCTCGGAGAACTTTCCATGTGTGGATTCAAAAGCTTCTCTTGCATGTAACAGAGTAACACTTCTGTAAAGGTGCCAGAGACTGAGAAATCCAAGAGGGAGACCTCAGTGCCAAAAAATGATATTAACCATAGAGATAAAATGGTTACTCTCTATTAAAAACAGCAGGCCAGCCAGGTGAATTAATCCTTTTTGGGGGATTTCTCTTATTAAAGTTTGGTACAGCAGGAGTTTATAAGTCTCACTTGGTCTATCCATCTCTTTCTTTCTTTCTTTCTTTCTTTCTTTCTTTCTTTCTTTCTTTCTTTCTTTCTTTCTCCATCTGTGAGTCCCAGCAGGTGCTTCAGTGTGAAAAAGGCCGACGTTCATTCAGGTCACAGGGTTTCAAGTTTTTTGATCAGAAGGATTGTAACCGTTGCAGCCGTTGATGCATTTCACACAAACCCCACACACACACCCTGAGCCTCCTTCACGCTCAGATAATATGAAACACATTTGTCCATACGAGGAGCTTGGAATGAAACACAATAAAAATCTGCTCTTCCCTGCACAAAGGCCCAGTCCTCAGTCACTCCATCACCTACACCTTCAAATCCACCACCCTCCGGGCTCCTGGCCACGCTCGACAGAAAGTGAAAACATCACTATTGGTAGGGAACAAAGGCCCAGTGTTCTCAGCTGAAGAAGAACTTGGACAGATCTGAACTTGATTGTTCACAGCTCAGATAAGTTGCGATCTGAAGCGTCGTTAAAGTCTTTGCAGCACGCAGAGTTTTGTGATTTGCCAGGGTCTGACATGAAAATTCACAGTTAGGAGAACACCAGCGTCAATTACATCACTGTAAAACAGCATGGAAACAAGAAAGTTCCCCTGCTGCCTTGAAGATGTGTGTCAACTTGAATTACTGGCTCAAAGTCAGCTCATGAGTTATTAAAATGTAAAACAACAACAGGATATGAAGCGTCTCCTGATAATTTCTTAACGAGCAGAAAACAGATCAAATTTCTGTCATATATTTGTCTCCAAATTGCAGAAAGTTTTAAACCTCAAACAAGTCTGCTAATACACTAATGAGGCTTCTCTTGAAACTTAATATAATGAGTTAAGTAGACACTCAGCAGTACTTTCAACTACTTGAAAAGACTTCTTCAACTCATATTTATAAGTTCTGAGACTGTCAGAAAATAACAACTACACATTTTTAAATTGAAATATAATTTTAAAAAAGTAATATATAAACATATTTGAATTCAGCTAATGATGAATAATTATTTGATTCCACTAAGGTTTTCTATATTTAACAGTGATTGGGGTTAGGGTTCATTTATTTCTGTCTAAATGCTCATCATTTTGCAATTTTTACTTCAGTTGCTTGTCAATGATTTTGAAAATTTAACAATGTTGAATGTAGCTTAAAACTGACTGCTGCAGCAAAGATGCCCCAAATAAAAACACATGCTAGTAATCTGTCAGGCGACATTTTTTTAAAGGATTATTTCCTTCTAGTCGGTGTCAAAACCGAGAAACAGAACATAATGTGCAAAAACACAAATCTGGGCAAAAGCAGATGTTTTTGATTCTGTAGAAAAGTTAATAACAGAAAATAACTTTGAAGAGAAAGAGTGAGACTGAATGCCTCAAACTACACTGATCCTAAGAACATCAGCAGCAAAACTCTAAACGCCTAAAGTGATCTATATCAAGAGATTCAACTCATGATTTTGTTTTCACTGTTACTTCGCATCAATTAGTCTAAAAAAAGAAATATACACTTTTAAGTATCACACATACACAGTCTGCCGACACTCCACAACACAGGCCGTTTGCCTTCCTCCTGCTCTTTCAGCAGGACCTCATGGCAGGATTAAAGGCATGCCAAACAGTAGTCTGTAGTCTGAAAGTGAGCATGTTCCACATGGCCTTGTTGTGTCTGGCCTGCTAAAGTCAGGTCAGAAGAGCTGGCTGGGGGGAATTCCTTCTCTGCTCTGACTGGAGTGTGTAAAGTGACAGTAAATGGGCTCCTCTGTGTGTGTGTTGGTGTGTTTTGTACACAGTAGGCTTTGCTGTGATCTGACAGATCAGATTTTTTAAAGGCTCAGGACCCTCTTTACTGCATCTCCACTTCAGTAGACCCCAAAATGACATACAGCAACACCAAAATATTAAATGAAAGTAGGGAGTTTAAGAGAACGGTGTGAGAAGTAATTGGAAATGTTGGACCAGCTGCAGGAATTAAAACAAAATGTGCAGATGGAGGGGACAAAAAAAGAACAAAAGTGAAGGATGTTGTGTGTGCGAGGGAGACTCTTGAAGAGAAAGAATGCGAGAAATGTGGCTCCTTACCAGCGCGATAAACAAAGTTTGCCTCGGCCTCAGAGGAGGACGGTGAGAGCAGCTCGTCGTCATACTCGTTGGAGCTGAAGGAGCCGGAGTGGTTCCTCTTGCGCGCATCCATGACGCCGTTGGCCACCATGACGTGGCGCAGCGAGTCATTCAGGTAGCGGTGCAGCAGGCTGCTCTTGTACTTGGGTGGAGACACGTAGTCCTCAGCCAGTGAGGCAGCCGAGCGCAGCCCCACGCCCATACCCATGGCCATGCCCACCATGGAGGAGCCCTCCTTCTTGATCACGCTCTGGTACATGGGCTTGTTGAGCTCCTCTGGGCTGCTCTGTGTCCTTGGAGGGTTGTCCCCGTCTACACCAGCAAGGGGAAAAATCTTTTTTTTTTAAATCATTTAGATGCAATGCAGAAATGCATTTTCCAAAGCAAGGGGCATCTTTCCTACTCTTTTTCTTCATTTATACTCATACTGGCTTGCAAACTTCTTCCTATTTTTATTCTTCTGTGCCTTTCTTCACCTGTAACTGATCAAATGTGTGTAAATGTATGTAGTAGTGTTTTCATAAATACATTTGCATATGTAATGAGCTATTTCTTAAATACAAGAGTTTTAAAACACATTTGATTTGTATATGTAAAATCATGTGTAATTGTTTACAGACAGGTGGATCCTTTTTATAGCTGTATATAACAATACAATTTTTTAAATAGTTTAAAGCATTCCCTATACACATCAATTCTATTTCTATTTCTATATAAATATATATAGCATCTGTATACATTACAAACTTTTTTTAATTTTAAAATGTTCATTATTGCACGCTGATCAACTTTGATTATGTTCATTATGATGATATGTACAAGAGTTACATATTGTATGCATCAAATGCACCCAGCATTTACACACATTTTCATCAGCAAATGCTTTGTTGTTGTTTGTGTTGCATGTTCATCCCCACTGGCTCGCTGGTTATTCCGAGCTAATCTTGGATCTAAATCCCAGCACGGGGAGATTTCAACCTGGCACTCCTGCCCTCCTGTTGGCATCGCCTCAAGAACAGAAAGCCCAGCCGAGACTTAAGACGCATTACCAAACCATAACGGATGATAGGCTATTTCCTCTCCATCAAGAGCACATTGCCCCTCTCCTCCCCTGCAGAAATAAATAATTTCCAGGGTGCTCCACAGCTGAAGAGATTGAATTAAAGCACAGGACCCTACCTGATGAAAGAAACGGGGAGGAAAGATAAAACACCATACTGAAAAAACAGATATCCTCTGGCAGGAGGGAAATCAGGGAGAAGTTCACTCTAGTTACTGTCCCTGCCAAGACTGTAATTTTGTAATTTTGGAGGTTGGACATTTGATTTAGTCTGGCCCAAATTAAAATTATAGCTCCCATATCAGAAACACATGGAGGTAGCACACTTGCTCTCCATCCCGTGTGCAGTCTGAGGAAGAATACAGCGAGCGCTTCAGCATCTCCTGTAAAACCACACAAGTGATAATAAATCTGACCTGTCATTATAATCCAATTACTGCGTCCTTTTACATCTAAATCAGCCACCTTTTTAACTAAAATTTCCTTTTTCACACCCACAGTACCACAGTACATGACAGCGCGTCCTCTCCACATCCCATGAAGAAAACAACGTTTTCTCTCTTGTACTCGCTACTGTAACTATAAGACAAGCTGGACCATTTCAGGAGAGTAAGAAGAATGTACACCGAGTCAGTGGGGTCAGCACCGGCCCCATAAATAACCTCTGGAACAAAAGCATAGGCTTAAAAACATAATGGAGAGCCTTTTAGCACATGGGTCAGAAGTGGGAGAGGGCTGCGGATAGCTTCATGACCATAATGTGACAGGGTGAAGAGTCAGGGAGATATACAAAGCCTCCGGTGGTACAGTGGTCTGTGGCGGACACAATACAAACACCATGCACACATTCCTCTTTCAGCCACACGCTCAGCCTGTCCTCCTCAAAAATTTAATTAGAGATCACTGACACCACAGCGCTCTTCCTCTCTTTCACTGCGTGAGTTTGTATGTTTTAGATATTTTTTTTGTTTCTCGACCATGTTTTCAGTGCTGTCACTGAGTAGAAAAAAAGGCAGTTGCTGTAAATACACGGTTGACAGAGAGCTACTCATTTTCAATTGTAGGCTGAGAAACAGAGGTCAGCTCAGCGGGGTGTCTTAATGACAGCGTGTCACAGCCCGCCGGCCTTGGCGTCTCCCGGCTGGATCACACACTCACCATCTATATACATCCAGAACACAGCTCTACATAGCGTCAGCCCGCTTTAGGACGACCACAGAGGGAGAGGCCTTTGGCCTCATTTCATGTCATAATGCTAGATTTGAGTTTCAGAGGCACAAGAAGAATGATGTAAGGAGATTTTCCCGGTCACTCTGTACAAAGAACATCAGGTTTACACCAGGATATGCGACCAATTTCTAACTGAACTCTGAGCCGTTTTGATGTGATACCTTTGAAGGGATCATCCATCAGGTTGATGGATAGATTCTGCTCAAACGGGAAAGTTTTCCACCTTGCATATGAGGAATAGACTGATATGTTTTTGTTGGGCCGATACAGATTATTAGTAATCAAGGAGACCGATAACCGATATTTGAAACCGATATACATATTTGGAACAACCAGTGATGGAATGTACAGTAACTAAGTAACAATTTACTCAAGTACCACACTTATGTACAATTCTGAGGTACTTGTACTTTACTTCAGAATTTCTATTTTCTGCTACTTTATACTTGCACTCCAGTATATTTTGGAGGCAAATATTGTACTCCACTATATTTATTTAATAACTTTAACTACGAGTTACTTTGCAGATTCAGATTGTTAATACAAAATATAAATCCCCTTTAATGAACAATTATTTGTAAATTAATTTATTTTATCAGCAATCAGACAAAAATAACACTGATACTGATAATTGGAAAAATGCTGAACATCTGATTCCATAATCGGCTGGGCTGATAATCAGTCTTTCTCTAATGTTTATAAAATCTATAACTATGTTACCTGCCAATCAAAAATGTAATGATTCAGATTTAAGAATATTAATGTAGCATTTGTTTTCATCTCGACCTAGCTACAATTAGAGAACTGTACAATAACCCCAAACGTCCTCATTACAAGCAACCAAAACTAAAGAGGTCAAAGGTCACAGGCAGAAATGAGATAATTAACATTGTTGCTGTGCCTAAAATGATAATGTAATGAAGGATCATTGCATTGTTGGATTAACCCACTATTAGGCCCTGGGGCCCCTCTAACTGCCTGTTCCTCCCGATCTCTCTGCACTGTGTACTATATATACCACTAAAATCATTATATCTCACCTAGAGACCAAGATACCTACCAGTACTCAATCAATTCAAGTCAATCAATAACATACAAACGTGTGCAGGATTAAGTATCATGTTATTAAGTTATCTCTGCTGGTTTTAAACAGACTCCAGAGTTACTTTACTGCACTTTCATCACTTTAGGGGACTCAAAAGAGACAGGAGATTTATGGTCCAAGTCCTTGCAGCAGGGGCTGAGCTATCCTGACTTACATTAGTCAAGCTGTACAAATGATGGCTCCTTCAATTCACATAATGCAACACTTCCAACACTATTTCCAGCATGTAATGCAGCCTTTCTGCTGTAAGTTTTAATAGCCTGTGAAGGTCTGGAGCCCATTTCAGTAGTCAAGCTGTAATTTTGGCAGTTTGTGAGTCCTCCACTGTACGCAAACCTCTTTTAACCTGGAATGAAGCTTGGGAGAGAGGAGGCATCACAGCTCGAGCCCTACCTTCCGAGCAGCTGTCGTCGCTGCTGACGCTCAGCCGCTCTGCGTTGCCCTGAACGTATTTGTTGTAGAGCTTGATCCTGAGCGCCCAGCTCAGGTCCGGCTGCCTCACCGTGTTCTTCAGTCGCCTCCTGGCATTCGCGAACCAGTTGGAGACCTGAGAGAAAGAGAAATAGTAGGAAGTGGGAAGACACAGCAAATAGAAACATATGTAATTGTTTTGATTCCAAACACTTCCACATCCATAGCAAAACACAGACTATCCTTTATGAAAACGTCGGTCCTCTGCCTGCCATCAGGCTAATTCAGAAAGAGAGACACGAAGCAGAAGACAGTGGCAGAGTCAGATTACAGAGCGGCTCTCTGAAACTGAGCTTTAAGAAACATCCCAGATGCTCCAGAGAGACATCCCAGCATGCATCTTGTCTGTATCAACATCATGTAGAAACATTTAACACCCTCCAAACGCCGAATGGCCAGCAAACGCAACATTTCATTGACTAATGTTCCGACCGAAATGAACGTCCCCTGTGCTTATTCTGGACTCACGAAGCCTCCCTCCAATAATACATTTTTTCCAACACTGTCTTCAAGATGCAATAAAAAAGACACTTGAGCCAGAGCTCCACCTTTCACAAGGAAGGGAGACCATCAGATGTTATACTAGAATAACTTTTCATGCTCAATAGACTTCAAGCGGCTATGGAGGGGCTGGGGCAGGGGCTTTATGCTAGAATACTTATTTTTCTGATCCCCTCAGTATCACATTTCTCGTTAACTAAGACCATCCCACATCCCTTTGTCTCCAGCACAGCGCTGTGGCACGTCGGGAGGAAGGCGGCATCTAGTGAATGTGGAGGTGAGGTGAGGTGAGGTGAGGTGAGGTGAGGTGAGGTGAGGTGAGGTGAGGTGAGGTGAGGTGAGGTGAGGTGA
>JBBPCS010000882.1:202826-232036 GCA_037974645.1 Hollardia meadi | reverse complement strand
CTCTACAATAAATTGTATCAGTCCATTTGCTAACTCTGTCTCTGAGTTCTGCATTTTGGGTCCTTGCAATCAGTTAGTTACAATCCAAATTATTTTTTAAAACTCTTATCTCTGCACCGATAATCTGCCCCTCATTTAAGATGATGTTTTCACTCCAGACTTGGACTTAATTTCACCATGTAAACCAAGTTGGAATTACATACTGTAGCACACAGACTACTTGTAAAGCCACAGACATATTTGTTCAATGGTTTGCCAGCTTTGGTGGAAAATGTGACTGAGGAGAAAATTTGCAGGTTGTTTAAAATGACCCAATTACTGTTTTCAGTGGGGTTTTAAACATTTGGGACACTAATCAGCGAGTTGAAACGTGTGCTGTCTGTCCGTGTCTATTAAAAGTAATCATGAGTCAAAACCAAGTGCCACTGGAAGTCACCGGGATCGCTCCTTGAAATTACTGTGGGGAATAATTGCAACTTGGAACACCCAATACTCTTCAAACTCTTGTCTCTCTAAATGTGGCTTTCCAAGAATACAAAAATGGCTGCTAAATAGGCACATACTACTTCACAGGGAGGGGATGCCAGTTCAGTATCCAGCATACATGGAGGTGATGGATACATCTGTCAAAGAACATGCTTTCAATGTGAACTGGACCCTTTGATTTTCTTGCGCTGTCGATCCAAGTTGAATTAAGTCAGACAAAGTGTGCTTTTTGTGCAACTAAGCCTTGCCAGAACTACTCTCTCATGTTAGAATAACAAAGAGCCGTATTTAATTTACAATGCCAGTATGAAAACTTGTGAAACAGTGAAATGTTTCAGTTATTCGAGAGTCATCGCCTGTATAATTCTGGTCGTGCTATCTCTGGTTGGTGAGTCTCCAGGTATTTTTCATTCTAAGCAGACCAGACAGTTGCAAAGCTCTGAAGTATTTGGGAGTGCTTGGGCAAAGTGACAGCAGTGAGCTACACTGGAGCACAGGGTTATATATGCATAATTTCTATTATTTATGAAAGATAGGTCATTTATTCATGTCAGAATTAAAGCAGAACCATAAAGAAAAAAAAACATGGGAGTTGATGAGTCAAACAGAAGAGAGTAAAAGCCACATAAAAGGATACACCACACCAACCAAGAAAAATGCATTTTGAACATCTGCCTAATTGACCACTTCTACAAATACAGTATAATCTTAGTTCTATGCAGAAACTCAAGACGGCAGCGTCTACCACAGTTTTGTACTTTGCGCTCATGTCTCAAAGCGCACAATCAGTTACAGATTTAAATAGGATGTTTTATAATGCCTTGCTGATGATTTGTTGATTTGGTGCTATTCCCTTCAGTTGCATGTCTTCCCCTCAGGTCCAGAGCTGTGATAGCTTGATGAAAAGGCTGTGATGAAAACACATGGGATAATATCATTTTTGGTGGGGTGCCATACAGAGCTCTCAGGTTGGTTCATGATCCAACGAGGGAAACCTGGCCGAGCTTATGGTTCACAGCTGTGTAGCTGGGAGCATGTGCCAACTCACCACTGTCTGCTGTGTGAGGAACTTCAGCATCTTTACTTGACATTATCCTTCGTCTGTAAATTAATATAACTGCCTGTTGGCTATCAGTATCTTCTCCTCTCCAGTTTAGTGTATTGCAAGAAGGAAAGGTCCAGATAGGCCTTCGGGCATGCAAAATAAACTTGTGTGAACACAAAGCTGAAAAGTAGACTGACCATCATCACATGTCAAATTACAAAGCAAGCTGCACAGTGAGAAAGACAGTAAATCAGCACACAAAAAGTGCAACATGTTGTTCCTTAAAGATAGATGCCCTCTGAGGCCAATCAGTGTGATTTTAATAAAGCAAGAGTCATACCTTCCAAGTTTCATCAAATCAGAGCAATGATGTCTAAGATTTCACAATTTCCCCAATTACAAGGTAAGGTACAGAAAAAAAGCTATGATCTGTTCATGTGGTTGACAGGAATAACCTACCCCCCCCCCCCCCCCTCTTCTACCTTACACTGACTACAAGAGAAAGACATCAGATCTGAGTAAAAGACTGTTTCATTAGAAATGCTTAGATGTTGAGTACCGTAACAGGATGAGTCAGGATGACTACGCTAACAGAAGTCCTGCACAGAGCCTCCGCCAGTCTGCGTTCTGTATCCACGGGAGAAAAATAGCAGAGTTTAGATAAGAAAAAAGGGGCACTCTTAAATGTGCTACAGTTGAAGGCTTACAGTCCTTAACGGGACAGTTCACCCCAAAATCTAAAACACATATCTTTCCTATTATCTGTAGTGATATTTATCCATCTAGTTTGTTTTGGTGTAAGTTGTTGAGATATATAGAGGCAGTCACCTCTATATCGGCTGTAGAGACGTCTGCCTTCTCTCCAATATACTGGAACTAGATGGCACGTCACTCGTGGTACTCAAAACTAAAAAAAATACAATTGAAAAACTACACAGCATTGTCTCTTCCACAGTTGTCATGAGCAGTTTCATGTAGGAAACTGTGGATTATCTTGAATAACCAAGTCATGATTTCTGGAAAGAGACATTGCTGTTGAAATTTTAAAAATGTATTGTGGGCAAGTTACATCAAAATAATCTAGATGGATAAAAAGCACTACAGATAAGAGGAAAGATATATTTTTTTAGATTTTTGGGGTGAACTGTCCCTTTAAGTCAAACCAGAAAGTGGCACAGCAAAATTAATTTGTGCATCTTTTAAAAAAAAAAGTGTCATTATGACTTAGTGACCACTCATTAGGCTAACGAGTTACAAGTTATCTGAGCGACCTAACTGTCAGCTTGCAAAATAGTTGGCTTGGTTGCTAACTGGACATTGAGTTCAACTCAAAAATACATGTTTGTGCCATCAACTCCTGTGCCGTTACCTAAAAATCAGAGTTTATACTCTGAGTTAAATAACACTGGATGGTGCAAAACCGTTTTTGGTTTTTCTGTTTCTACGGAGGTCAGGATGGTTTGCTATTGGTCAATGGTGCAGATTTGTGTCTCAAAGTTAAACACAGTTTGACTTGATGTCCTCATGCAATTGTACTTCATCCCAGTGAGCAAAATAACTGGTCATTTGTGTTGGAATGAAGATTTTGCTGCAAAATGTCTCCATTTCAATGCTGGTGTGACCTGAGCTAAAACTAAGGTCAGTATCGCAGGCAGTAGCTCTGGAGTGCTTCAAAGACATGTCTGGAAGCTCTTACATGACCGCAGAATGAGCGTAAGTCTCATCTAACAATTTTTACAACTTCCCAAAACAGACAATCCAATAATCACGGCCACTTAGGCAGAAATTGGCCTGCTGTGCTGATGTGGGAAAGTAGTCAGGGTTTGAACAAGCTGTCTTTTTACATTTGTCTCATAAGTACTGACATCATTTTATGAAAGTACAACTGACAGAAAATCAGGTGAGTCCAAAAGAGTCCAAAAGTGCTTTCTTTGGTTCTTGCAGGCTTATCGAGCAGCCACCAATCAAATTATATTTGTGTCTCAATTGTGAGCATGCAAAAGGATTTTTTGCCAGCACAGATATTCCGTTTTTTTTAGTAGTGTGTGAAAAATCATTTAAGCAGACTAAATTTAATTCTGTGCTCAATAAATGTATTTTCTATTAATCACAAAAGCACACGATGAGCAATACTTTGAGCTCTCTCAGACCCCTGGAGACTAGCTCAGTGTCTGTATGCTCTCCTAAATGAGAGCAACACTGACTGGGAGAGGTTAGTATGTGCTTCTGTGGATAACAGCAAAACACAGAAGGCACAGAAGAGATTTTTGTTTGCTCAAATTAAATAGTTATTTGCATGATAGTTACTGTAATCAAAATCAGATTTATTTTTAAGCATATAATGCTCAGAACTCAACGTAGAAAATGTTCGCTTGTGATTAACGTACATGACCAAAAGCCACAGCTGTCATAACCAGTGTCCGTATTAGCTACTAATATTTTTGAGACCTTTATGGAGGCATTACTCTTGCAGCCTTGAAATTTGACCCCGACGGTGTGGTATTTGCACACTCATTTCTCTGTTTATTTATTGTCATACCAGCTCATTATTTACACTTTATGGAAGGGTGTGTCAAGATTAATTAGTGCCGTGAAAGCCCTTTTTTAAAAAGTCCTCAAAAACCACTAAGAAATGTAACGGGATCACAGGACTGCACTTGAACCTTGTGAGTGGAATTGGGAGATCTCCTGAAGGAACGAAACGGATGCAGAGAGGCAGGCCACTGACCAAACAGCGGGTGAGCATGACACACGATATGAGCATGCTGTAATGATATAAAAGCAAATTTACAGATTGAGAAGAGAAGCCGTGTTCACCCCCCGGTCCACGGTTACCAGAGAGCGCTGCTCCCTGTTTGGATGGAACTCTGAGAGGTACTTGTGTACACGTATGTTTTTAATGGCAGCATCACAAGCAAACCACGCTGCTGTGCAGCAGTTTGTGATTTTATATTAAAAATAGTCCTCAGACACTGAAGGAAAGTGGAAAGCCACTTCTAATATTTGGAAAGAACTTTTGCGGTTCATTAGTTTGTTTTTATGAAATATTGCTTCAGAATGGCTGGAGAGATGCGGGAGCTTTTTTAAAAAAAAACTTCAAAAGAGCAGTTTCATTTTAAAACAATTGAGCTATAGTATCACAATACGCAGCACATTCTCTAAAGGACTGCCTGACTATAAAAATAAGTGATATATGTTTATTACTCTGTCCACCCAAAATGTGGACTGACAAATTTCACCACTGTAGAAAGGAAATTTCCACAACTTAAGTCTTGTGTGTGGTTGCATCCTATGGGAAACCTCTGATGGAGCGTGCACAGGGTGAAGGTTAGGCCAATGGTGAGACAAAGCAGTTGTGATGCAGGGGTGTGGCAGATGCCAGGGGCCACATGTTCCCTCAAAACAGGAACAACAACATCAGGGATATCCCTCCTCTATTTCCATCCCTTCCGTGGAGCGATGAGAAGCATCGGATCTTGACTGTTGACCAGAACGGATAGAGCCGGAGGTAATTGCTGCCTCTGCCATGGCATGGAGGCATAACCTCTAATTTCCCGTGAATAATGTCCCTGTGTCGGATAGCAATCCAAAGAAAGTGGCAGTTTCTTTTCTCAGAGGGTTTGTGGCTCGACTAATACACTTAACTGTGGCTCTACGACCAATGGGCCTGAGGGCCAGGCCCCTGAAACCAACTTGCTACTTCCTCTCAGCCTCTCCCCTGTGCTCTGCAAGCTTTAACATCAGGTTCACAACAGAAAGCTCTGTTTTTAAATACTGCACGTCAAGGCTCATCAAGTTCTGAAGACGTGATAGGAATGTGCAGAGGAAGACTCTCTTTATTGCTAAACATCTTGAGCTGTCCTGTGCACCCAGGAATCCAATTTCCATGTACACAAATAATTTTCTCTAATCCCTTACTCCAATCACAGGGACTGGGTTTCTTGTTTACATTACGTTTGCAAAATCAGGTTACAGTAAAAAAAAAAAAAAAAAAACATGTGGAAGTGGAATCTCGTAAAACATATTTAGTTTGTTAAAGGAATAGTTGAACGTTTCCAGAAATACATTTATTTGCTTTCTTTCCAAGACCAAGATGAGAAAATCAATATCAATGTCATATTTGTGCATCATGCATCATGCTGCTAGGCTGACAGTGTACACACTGAGAAAATAAACAAGCCTCTAAAGCTGTTGAATTAGCATGTTGTAGTTAGTTACTTTAATCCATATAAAAAGGGAAATGTAATCAAGACCGATTGTGGTTTTAGAGCAAGTTACATTCTGTTTATCAGGTTGTAATGTCACATACACAATCGTACAAAATATTCTTAAATCCATTCTATGCATTTAACCCATGTTAAGTATTATGAGCAGTTGTGCGGCACCCAGGGAATAACACCAGGACATTGACAGGAGACCTAACATGTTTTTGATGGTGGGGGGAAACGGAGTACTCAAAGCAAACCTACACAAATAGAAAGGCCAATAAGCTGTTACCCAAAATGTTGAACTATTCCTTTAAATTTTAAAAGGAGAGCTAAAAGGGAAGGGTGCCAAAATTAGGAGAAATTAGAGAGCTGAGTATTAAAGCATGCATAAAAAATAATCACCATGAGGAAAGGAAAGCTAAGCAGTTACACGACGAGAAAACAATTTCCCTCTTTGTTTAAGTGACTTCTCCTTTAAACAATTCTTGAGCATCATTTCCAACTTTGTGCATGTTGCAGAAGCCATAAAGCTTGCTGCTTGGAATTAAAGAGCCATTAATCATTGTGGATTTATTTGCTCCGAATGGTTTGGAGACAGTGGCTTCTTTCAGCTCCTAGTTTTGTGTAGGAAGTTGCTTCTTCAGAGTAACAAGTTCACTCATCTACTCCCCTCCATCCGTGCTCTTCCAGTGACCCCCGCTAACAGCTGGCAGCGTTTAAACTTCAAAGACTGATGAAGATTTTCAACCACATATTTTCAATGTTTTGCTAATTTTCTATTTCAGCACGTGGCTGATATTAATAATGAAAGTCCCGTGAGACTTTGTGGCAGCCTCTGTGGTTGAGGGCTGAGCGTCTAAGCAAACTGGGACCAGAAACAGTGGGATCAGAGAGAGACGCAAAGGCTGACAGACGAACCACAGGGCAGCAGTGGTGGAAGCCAACAGTCTTTTACTGAAGTCTGCTGTGCAGAAGGCTGTCAGGCCCGATGTGGCCTGTTAATTATAAACAAGAACAGAAGACAAATGGATCAGACAAGCCCTGATCAAGTGTAACGGGCTGCGCTCACACACCATTTCTGTTCCAGTGTCCAATTGAGTACAGTGTAGAAAAAGTTAGAATTATAATGAAAGAAATGGCCTTAAATAGATATTTAGTAACACAAACAACAAAAATAATTACTTCTTCTGGGAAAAAACGGAGCAACTTGCTACATTTTCCCAAATATTTTTCTTCATTAGATTGTTTTATAGTTGGTGCTGACTAAATGCCATGCAAGTGCTTTGAGAGATGACCCCAACTGGCAAAATAGCTACATTTTCTTTTTTACTGACAAAAATAATGAGCTTGTTTGAAAAATATGTATATTGTATTATTTAGAATAAATACCCTCACAAAAACTGAAATTACTGTAAATAGATTGTGAGTAATGTGGAAAATCCTAATTTAAATTCACTTCTACATCATTTCTGGGATGGAGAGAGGAGACACTATTGTATTCCTGATTGTTATAGACATTTCTTATACACTCAGGATAACAGTGCTTGAATTTATGTGTTCCTATTATTGTGGGGCATTTATACAGAACATGTGCAGACTATAACCAACAGTAAGTTATTCTCTTTGTCTAAATGTCTCATTGCAGGCTGTGTGTTTCCTGAGGTTGAATGTGTTACAAATATTCATATAAGTACAGAAGCATTCAGACTGCACAAGGAGGTTGAGCAACCCGAGCAGATGTGGGTCTTGTTTAGATATTATGGTCTCATGTGGATTACTAAAGGAATTCAACTGCAGAGAGTGCAACTCCAATGTGTTTCACACCGCACAACAGATCTGGTATTTGTCCTAAGATCAAACATGAAAAAGAAGCATTTATTTTCATAATCACAGTCAGAGAGCAAGAAGAGGGCTTCCTAAAATGTTTGTATGAACTCCTGATGAGCTAATTGATGTAAACACTGAGCTCAGGATAAATGTTTGCTGCACGAATGGAAGGTAAAAGATTTTATTTGAAACCTTTCTTAGATAATTCAATACAACATATTATTATAACACTTGTGGTACTAATATTTGTAACAATTCTCAACAATTTTATTGGAAACTATATTCAAACCCGTTTGAAACAAGCTCTGCACGTGACAGATGCTAAGGTAAATATTTGCCAGTAATGTCAGAGGCAGCCCATTCGTACTGGTAAGGGACTGCACAAAAATTATTTTGGGTGGAATCAGAATCATTTGTGTATTTTTTATTTTTGCTGAGTGGATGTTAATCTGTTTGTTTGTTTTTTTGTTTTAAGTGTCTTTCAATTTTCTTTTTCTTTTCTTTTTTTTTTGCCTCAATTGCTGAATTTACTGTCAAAAAGACAAAAAATATGTCTAAAACAAGCCTTTTCTGTGCGCCATGGATGAAAAGTGCTGCCATATGCAGTTTTAAGAAACATTAGATGTGGATCATTACAGTAGGAATTTAAAGAACACATCATTTGTTTCTCTACAAGTGGCCTTCACTTCAGCATTAACACAGAACAGAAAGTTACATTTTCATGCATGCATGCATGCATGTTTAGCACAATCCAACCTGTTTTACTCAGTGACTGTAAAATAAAGATGGATGACATGAGAGCTCCCCAAAAATGAAGCCAAAGAATCTCCATCGCCCCCTGGTGGCTGGCTGCATAGGTCATAAATCCTGCCCCCCCCCCCCATGTTAGCAGATGGGGTATGGGCCAAACTAAAAATGCAAAGTAAACGCAATTCTTTTTTTTTTCCAAAGATGGTTTCTGTCATTTTAAGTAGTTCTTATTGTGTTGATGTATGTTAAATTATTAATATTTCTGATTAGTTTGTTTTTAACTAGTTATTTCATGCCATAGAAAGGGGGTGAAACGTCATGATTGACAGCTGAGCCCTGCTCGTGATTGAGCGGACAGATGTATGGGCGGGAACTCGATACTGCGGCTCCACCATCTGATCACTACTGCACAGACTCTGGCTCCAAATGATGTTACCAGAATAAAATGGCAGCGCTCGTATCTGGGATACCTATTTTAATAAAAGGGTAGGAAGTGGAGATGCGTCGTCCTTCTTTATACATGTCAATGGTTTTACTAGTGGGTGAAGTGAATATATTGCAGTGCTAAACCCACCTGAGAAGCCAAAGAGCCACTTCCTGTGTCTCATTCCCTCATTTAGAGACAGCAGTCGTAACTGTTCAATAGCACTCAGTTCAAGTAAACAGCATTGTTGTGTTTACCACTATCTTGGCAAATGCTAATTCCTATCCAAATATGTAATTTGATCTATGTAAAAATGATTGTTCCATTCACATATTACACATACATTAATAACCCTGGGGAGGGGTCTTGCTATTTTAAAAAGTCACACATGAAATTCAGCTTATCCCAATAATTTTTGTACAGTCCCTAATGGATTTTCAGGGGTGCTGTGATCATAGATTGTCAATTAAATAAATAAATGAGAGTTCCTATTAGCCAGAGCCAGTAGTCGGATGTTGCGCACACAGCCAGCAGCAGCTTCCTGGAGAATCTCATCATCAGAGCCCATGATGTGGATGAGGGGCTGTGGGAGTACAAAGGACAGAGGTTACAGTTGGCAGCAAAACCATCAACACCTTTAGAAAAACACCTCATGCCCAATGAGAAGGCATGCTGCACAAGTTGCCTTGTCAGCAGCAGTCACTGCACACTACTACAGGCTGCAAAGATATACAGTAGCCGTACCACGACAGTCTCAGGCTGCACTGGCATGTGTCCCTCTGTTGTGTGTTGCATGTGTGTATTCAGTGTGTGTGTTCCTTTTTAACCTTCCAAACCGTGCTTCAGCAAAGGGGTTACAGCTGCAAGCACACGTGCTTCTGTAAGTTTGCTCAGATGAAAGTCAGGCAGGGCAGACTCGACATTAAAAACCTGAGCATGAACCACACCATTTGACAGCCTTTCCGCCACTCCAAAGGTCACATTATATCCATCTATTAGTGGCTTGTGCAATAGATCTTGTTAGATCTTATTGCAGAACAAGGTTTTGTGCTCTCCAGAAATCTTGAGATTTTGGTTACATAAAACTGAACATTTAAAAGATTTATGGGTGTTAAAAGAGTTGCATATTATGCAGAAATAAGCAAAAAGAAACACACTGGATATCCACAATACCACTGAGTGGCATGTGTTTTGGAGGGTGAGCTATTTTATCTGCAGCAAAATCACTGCATTATGTTTGTGGGCAGCTGTGGGGCTGAATCAAAGTAAAAGTAGATGTAAGCATAAGTACTCTAGTGCAATGGATGAATCTAAATTTGTTCAATGTGCGGTCTTTGGTAAAATCACAATGGTGTGCCACTGAGGTTTCCTAAGCCACACTTACAATTATTTCGGATGGCCTTGTTTACATCCATAATGAACCAACGGCAACATTACATCCCTCAACTGAGCACTTAAGGACTCCCTGCTCCTAAACATAATGAAGCTTTGGTAAATACACTAATTGCTGAGACGTCTGAGGCACTTTTAAGCCCCATATATCAAGGCCTTGTTCTCCACTGAATGAAAAAGATTTCGGCATCAAAGATCATGCTGCAGCAGGCTTACAAGTAGTGTTTGAACACCATCATGATTGTTTCCTTGATTTCAATGCAGCAATGCCTCATCCCTGTTAATCCCATGTAACACAGAGGACCATCTATAGACAGTCACTGTCAAAGCAGTGATCCAAACTTACATGCAGCCACTGACTATTTAGTTAAGGCAGTGGAATGATTCTAAAAGCTTCTGGCTAACCTCTAGTTTCTCTCCCCTTTCGCTCCCATTCTGACTCCATATATCAACTTAAAAAGTGATGGGAATCCTTTGTCAGTTTGACATAAATGAAATGCCACTCTCAACTTGAATAACCATTTTCAGTGTTATTTGGTGTGTTGGCCTATTCTATATCCAGCTGATCAGTGCATAGTGCCAACTTGAGGCTATTTTCCTCTCAGGTTATCATTGTGTTTATAATGCAAGTCGGACCAGAAAAGAGACCCCTTTGCATGTTACACACAAACTTAAAACACTGCTCCGCACATTTGTGTCGTTAGCAAACAGCCAAAAAAGCAGACTGAAGACATTCCCAGGATTTTCAGCGCAAAGATAAACAGTGAAAGGAACACAGATGAAAGATGAGGTGAACCTACAGTGTAAGTCCTGTTAAAAACTGAGAAATTTATATCTTTCCTCCTGATTATAATCACATCAGTTTGTGGAAAAAGGCTCACAGCAGTCCAAGATGTCAGCTCCTCTCAATGCATCAGTGTTGCGGAGTATATGTAAAACATTTGCCCCGGGGTTTTATATGATTTTTAAATAGCATCCAAAACACCTCCAAAAGCAAACTTAACATCCAGAGGCTCCAGAAAACATGCAGCCCGCTAAACAAGTCTCTTTTGTGAAAAGAGAGGATGCCTGAGAAGTGCCAGAGGCAACGTTTTGGCCAACCTCATAGCATGTTATTCAGACGTCGCCAAATAAGGTCTCCCGAAGTGCGCAGCTAGGCTAAGATAAGCATGTCTCTCTTTGCTGCCTTCTTTCCTAGCTCGCTCTTTCCCTCCCAGCTGGGATCTCGAGGAATATAATACGGCACTTGTTAGATCCTCCTTGACTGTGGTAACATGAACACTTGCCCCACGTTTGAAAACTGAATTGTGAGTTTTTGAGGTTTTTGCACTTCAGAGAGCTCCAGTGAGTCCTGACTTTCAAGAAGGGTGCTGGGGAACACGTTCTCCCCCTGGCTGAAGGGGGAGGGGGTAGAAGCAGGCCTGTGCGCACTCTGGGAGGGCTGCACATATTGTTGCATGTGTACACACACATCTTATCGCACATGGAGGTGTCATGGTATTAAGTGTGCTCTGTTGGAGCACGCCTGCCCGCGGGAGTTCAGGTTTAAATCGCCCTGTGCCATGTCTGACAGCCATTATGGCTCCATCAACTCCCACTCCGTCCCTGCATTCCCATGTTTTCAGCTCTACCGTGGAGGCAAACAGCCCAAACAGACAGCAGTGTTTAGCTGGGGTTGAGGGGAAGTTGGTGAGGGAAGTCAAGGTAAACAACATTCCCTGCTGCCTCCAATGAGCAGGAGACTGTTAAGCTCCTTTTTCTGTGTCTCTAAAGAGGAAGAGGAAAAGGAGGGAGGGCAGCTTTCAAATCGATGGCTTTAAGGGGGAACGTTTCAGTCTGAGCACAAAGTCTGTTCAACATGGCTTGGCATGAGGGAGAGAGGCTTAAGGCTCTAAAACATTACACTCCATGGGTCTCAAAAACATTGTAGTCATAACAGAGTAGGCAGCACAAAGCGCCTGTATCATCTGCTCACCACACCCACAATCTGATGTCATGTTACCCACAAACCATCAGGAAAAAGAAGAAGTAAACCTGTGATGCTCTGCTTGGTTTTTATTCCTTCCCTTGGTGTGATTTTTTTTTTTGCCCCCCCAACAGCCTCCCTGCGCACTTTCACAACTGAAGTCTGACCATGTAAGAGAGAAAAAAAATTAAAACAAAAACTATCGGTGCCACGACAAAAGTACTCATGGCAACAAAAGTGCAAACAATTTTCTCATTTAGATTATAAAAGCCTAAAATACATAGCTGGACCTGGCAAAAGCAAGGCTCTGGAATACCTTCAGTTGAAAATTACCAATAATTACCATCCACATTTCGCAATTTTCAATAATTTACTTCACAAAGCTTTTCTTATGAAGGAGCCTCTTTAATACACATACTGTAGCTGGCTGAAGCTGTCTACAAGGATTTATGGTTTCAGCAAACAGTCCACAGTGCTTTTGGAAGCAACGTAAAGCACAGGGGGAAGGCATGTTGATTTTGTACATGAGACAAAATCAAGCACATCCCTATAAAACTGCAAGATACCAAGAGTGGATGTCAAATCAGACAGGGAGGGCGATTCATCTCAGGCTAAATTCTCTTTTTCCTCACATGTATTTTCTGTGAGAGCGAGCACCTGAATCCTTTTCCTTGAACAAAGTCTAATCTGGAAGGCCGGCAGATTCCAAGGATAATATGTTGACAGAAAATTCAGGCAATAAAGACAAAAGACAAAAAGAATTTGGATGAGAGCAGGTTGTGTCCAAAGCAAATCAAATTATTTTTGATTTGTTTCACTAAATAATTTAATTGACTGTGGACCAAATTAAAGGGGTAAAATAAAAAGACAAAGCAAGTCACTAATGTGTTTGCCAGCCTAAAATATTTTCTTTATAATGCTTGATTTCTCCCGTGAATCTTAAGGGACTGGGCCATACACCATTAAGTGTGCTAGAGAGGAAAGTTATTTTCTAAACCAAGTTTGGAGTAAAAGAGACCTTTGCTCATTCGAAATCGTATACTACACATGGGTGAACATGTTTTGAGAGCTTCTCAACGGCACAGAAAATATCTCTGAAATACGGTTGCAATAATACAAGAGACGGCCCAGAATTTTACACAGGGCTGTAAATTAGATACAGTGCCATGTATCAATCCGCGATACACCCTCTGCATTCCATTCAGAAGTATCGGAGATATTGTTTTAACACATTCTCTCTACCAGCTGCCTGTACTGTATATCATGAAAGAGAGCACTACAGCGCAAACTGAATTCAGGAGACTGACAAGCTCTCTCCCACTCTAATGTTTCCTCCGGGGTCAGGCAGGTAAGTATTAGCCTCCTTCACCAAGACTGGCTGAGAACCAAGGCCAGACCGAACAATGAAGCTGCCTGTTGCATTTCCATGTCTGAGATTAAGAACAAATGCAGTGCTGGTGCAGTTACGTGGCCTTTGGTAATTAAGCTCTTTAAAAGTCCAAAAATACATTATGGAGTACTGTTGCAACTCTTAACTGGTACATTAATAAGGGCAAACACAGAGACAGATTAAAAAGGGTGGTATGTCTTGGATTGGCACACACACACGCCCATACACACAAACTCACACTAGAATTTTGAATATAGACACACACACACTGAGTAAAAAAAGGGCTTGTCCAGTTTTTGTCGTGGCTCAAACTACAAAAAGCATTCAGCTTAACGACTTTTGCAAATTGGACATAACTCTTTCGGAACACCCAATGTTCAGTCCAGCTACCAATTATGGCTAGTGTTGAACCATGTGAAAGTGTTTCTATGTAAAACAAGATTCATTTACAGAAAAAGATAGTAATGTTTTCCCAAAACGCTGAAATATGGGTACGTGATCATCTGTGACAAGACATCAATTACAGCGTAATCTTCTCATAAAATCTCTACATCACCGTCAGAGAGAAACATAAACAGTCTTTAGAGCTGAGCATGGAAACAAGCCGACAGGCTCAAATGTTAGACAAAACAATGCTTGTTTCTTTTTGGAAGAGCAACTGCAATGATGAAGAAAGCTGGTGGATGTAGCTTTACAGAGTCGGGGAAAAAAAGCTGGACCATAAAAAAACATTGTTCTCTTTGAGTCTTGTAAAGATCTGACCCCACTCTTTGGCCTGAACCATATCAATGCTGCATTCTACCCTGATGTCCAGGAACAGCCCTTAGCAACAGCTACCCCCAGCTACAGCCCTTTGACTTGTGCTGTAATGGTATCTAGGGTCTACCGGAGAAATGGCACTGCGCACACACTGAGCTGTTTGCTTTTCTGAATTCCCATGACGGCTAGAAAGTGGAGTCATGTTTCCGCCGCTGAATAAAACCCACTTTGTTTCTGCTCCATCGGTCAAAGGCTCTGAAAATAGTCACAGCTTTTCAAAGTTTATTACGCGCTGTTTTTCACACATCGCTAACACAAGGGTGGTGGGGGGCCAAAGCACATTTTCCTCAATGTAATTATGCCAGATTTAGTCTCAAAAGTACCAAATAAACTAGAAAAATAACTACAGTACTTTGTAAATTATGTACAAAAATGCAGAAGCAAGGAGAAATACAGCTTCAGCCGCACTTCAACTGACCTTTACCACTCCTTTCCCGTGCATGGTGATGCAGTTGTTAGGGTCCTTGGACAGCTGGTACAGGGCCATAGCTGTGCTCTGGTGAACTCCTCTGTCTTTTGATTTGAGGTAGCGCACAAGAGGGGCCACAGCCCCAGCATCACCAAAGGATGCCCTGTTGCTGCCCCACATGCAGCAGTGGCCGATGGCCTCAGCCAGGTGGCGACGGAGCCTGTCGTCAGTCTGTAGAGAGGAGAACAGGATGCTATTGATCCCCAGAGGCCCAACATTACAATGATGTTCTAGAAGCTCTACTACAATTCTGCAAATGACTCTTGGCAAAATCCATCAACGTTCTTCTCATTAGCTGGATATATACTTCACTGAGTTGGAAGAAGCCAAATAAAATCCATCCTAAAGACAGTTACTGGTATATTGGCAGAGAGTGAAGTCTTATAGAATAGTAAAACCTTGTTGTTCGTCTCCAGCAGTGAGGTGTACTTACTACGTCAGTCAAATTGGCCAGCAATGGGACAACCCCATGATCAGTAAGGACTGCCAGATTCTCCTTGTCTTTGGCTATTTTGGCGATGGCGGCGCAAACGCTTGCCAGCACCTCATTGTTTGTTGACTTCAGTAAATTAACAATCAGTTCCAATCCACCGACGAGGGAGCGCACCATTTCCCCTGCATCCTGTAGTCAAAGAAACTGCTATTGACTAGTGCGCTGTCAAAACGAAAGAGGAGCATGATGAAGAGGGATGTATTGACTGAGGAAAGAGAGGGCAGGCAGGGGTATTTGAGCAAGGCAGACAAAACAAAAGAAACTAAAGTATTTTCATCAGCCTAGGCAACAATCAAAGTCCCATGAGTGCACACAAACCAGCAGAACTATCTTTTTCTATGTAAAACAGATGCTTTCAAAAATAACAACACTACAATAGAACTGTGTTGCAACCACTAAGTTTGACATCTTCATTAAGCTCTCCTACTCGCACCCTAACTTCTCATAAAGAAAATGACACAAACAATTTAGAGCCTAGAAGGGACATTTGAAACCTTTGCCCCGGTCTGACACACAGTGTAGACTCAAGGCTTCATGGTTTGAGTTCAAGGCACCAGCTGGTACCACAGGACTCTCAGCCACTTATGGGGCAATGCCTACTAAACCAACAGGCTGGAGAGTTCTGAGAGAACCACAGCGGAAGAGCTGGCAGAGACACTGGCTTCAGTATGGCTTGGCACTTAAGGCTGCTGTTTAAAATCACAACTCACCCTATCGCCAGTCATGGAAGAGTTCATCAAGGTGGCCAACTCTGTAATGTTCAGTGCTTTGAAAATAGAACAGAAATTTCCCCAAAAGCATACAATTATGGATGACTAGATGCAAATCACAAAGCACGCTTAATTTGAGTCGTTTTCAAAGTCAATCTACATGCCCAAAGCTGATTTATGGCACAATACTGCATAGTACAGTGATCACAGAATTTATTATGTACACTGTATGGTTGTTCTTCATCCTATAAATTATAGGATTTCATCAAATTCAGCACAGTTTTAGTGCACAGCTGGGACAGTTGGATGTACTGTCGTGTTCTCCTCTTTAACAGTGAGATTGCAGCGGAGATCAGGCCAGGGTGCTGTGTATGAGCCCTGTGATGCCAGGCCAGAGGATGAGCCGTGTGTGCAGAGCAGGGTAGGGAGGAGGGGGTGCCGGGGCCAGGAGCTGACCCCCCGACACACAGGAAGCCCTTCCTCAGGAATACTGATGACAGCTGGCCGGGAGTCCCTGCGACAGAGGAAGCTCTCTCAAGCCACCAGCTGCGATAGACTAGCCTGAATCTCTTTCATGGCCTGAACGGGCCCCCACATCTGACAACCGCAACATTATGAGGCTGCACACGCTATCCTCTCTCTGCCCTCCTCTTACCCAGGATGAAATGAAATAAAAAACACATTATCTGCTTTGCGTGATCTCAAGCTGAAAGGGAGCAAGCCAAGCTCAGAATGGCAGGAGCATGTCCTGACCCCTTCTCTGGAGCAATCAGGCTTCTATAACATGCACAGCTAAAGGAAAACTTAATCAAGCATCTAAATGTGCCTCTGCATCCAGGCAAATTAATGATACACCTCATTTACATGCAACTGGGAGGGTTCAATTTCCTTGATTGAAGAACAATGATAATTAAAGGATTCACTTCTAAGTCTTTACAGTATTTGAATGGTACTACGTGAGTTTCGTTTGTGGACACGTGGGCATAGAGCACAGTGTCTGTCTGTGTCTGTGGAGGGGCAGCAGTACTGTATGGAGCATCCAGGAGATGCATTTATACCATGACTCATATACTCTCATACTCTCATAAACCCACTATGGAACTGCTAACTCAAACCACATGGGCTTTTTGTTCTAAATAACAACTGCACCAAAGCAGCCGTATCAGGTTCCTCAACTCAATGGGCAAAGAGCACTATTTAGCTCTTGTCATTGCCCCTGTCCCAGAAAAATCACCCAAAAAGCATGTTCATGAATTTCCCTCAAAATTGGCACGCTGATGTCCAGACAAATATTGTCAAACTTTGTTAGCGCTCAGTAGCGGGTCCGCAGTCCCCCTCTGCCTCCATATGGTTGCCATGCATAATTTTCTCTACACTTCTGGCCCAGAGAAATTCTAGCCAGCAAAAAAAGGGCTTCACCCCCAAGACACCTGCCTGGGCCCAATATATCTGTTTAAACTTAACCAGATTGTCCCACTGACAAGCTGTTTACCTTAATCACAGCGATAATCTAATAGAACAACATTACGTTTGTAGTTGGAAATGATGTGCTCAGAGGATCAAAGACCTGCTGATGTCTAACTGAAATTAGAGTTGACTGACAACACTGCTGTGTAACACTGAGCTAAAGGCCTGTGACGATGGCATAAAGGAGCTCATAAAGGAATACTACAACAGTTTAGCTTTGCACTCCTATAAACTGTCTGGACAGTTTTTAAAAGTGCAACAAATTAAATTTCATTCCAAAAAATCTTCTTCCTTGTCAAAACTATTTGCCAACTATGGGTGTGTTATACTAGTAGATGCGAATGTGGCTTCGAGCCACTAACCTCAAGCTAAGACATGGAGTGCGCTACAGAGATCCGGTAAGCTAACTTTGATTGTGACATCACTCACTTGACTTTGACTCAAGTGACATATATCTAAAGGTATATATGTAGTGTTCATGCCCATGTTGTTGTTTTTTTTCCAAGGCATTTGGGAAGTTTTTTTTTTATCAGGGTTCATAACTGTCTGGTACCCTATGCTCTATGTGTGGATTGTGTGCCTCTCTAACCAGCACCATGCTGAGTAAAGATTTTCAGCTGGGAAATCAGAAGCCATGCCACAGGATATTACTCAGTCTTTATCTCTGCCTGCTTCCCAATTCACCAGTCCCAGTGTGCCAAGGAGGCTGCTCTGCTTCATATTAGCCCGAGGTTCATGTAAGCCTCCTCTGAAACAGCTCTGCCCCTGCTAACCTCCGAGCAGCAGTAGGTTGGAGAGAGAGCTTAGTAGACAAGCATGGTGATATAAGAAGGCTCCTGTTTTGTCAGGGGGATAACCCTTTCTTCTGAAACCACACGAGCTCCGCAGACTTCTTTGATTTAGAGTATATCTATGTGCCTTTGGTGTGCTTCACTTGCAGTCACAGGACAGAGGCAGAAGACAAATGTATTTCACTGTACTGTACCTTTGCATTCTCAATGCATGGACAAAGAGCCCATGCAGCGATGGACTGAACATCTGCACTGGGGTTTTTCAATAAGGACCACACCAGGCGGACTCCATCAAGCTGGTCAATGATTCTGTTGGGGGAGAGAGACAGAAAAGTAGCGTGAGAAGGGAGAGTTGAGGAGAAGGAACAAATGGAAAGGAATGAACAGGGACGGTGTAAAAAAGACTGAAAAAAGTGTGTAATTTCAATCAGATCTTTCATTACGCATCAGTTTCTGCTTGAAAGATTTAAGAGTGTAACTGAACATGTTTGATTCTCAGAGCTCTGGCTGTATCAGCCCAGCCAGCGGCAGGCTCTACTTTAGCCAAAGCATCGATCGATTTCAGCATTGGCTTTTCACCACAACTTGCCTTTGGTCTTGCTCAGTTCCTCTCCAGGCCTGAAACCTACCCACAAGTCTGCTCACTCAAATCACTCTCCACAGGAAATCTTGGCCATCATAGGGCCAGGGGTTAACACGAATACATCTATAGACTGTGTATAGTGCTTTACACATGGGTTTATAAATAGAAACTGAGACAAACTTTATATTGGTGGCTTGTTTTTCAAACAGAGCCAAAAGGAGGATGTCTTTCCAAATCAAACAGAGCCAGAGACAGGTTGCTCTATATTTTATATGGTCTGACTGAAGTTTACTTAGGCATGAGCTGCATTTCATGTCGTATACATGATTGTAGTCAAAGCAGTCAGGGTCTGGGAACCCAAAGAATTACGCCACAGTGCAACCGTTGTCTGGTATAAATAACATGTAACGTGTTCCCCATGTGTGTTTCCACCAACAAGGCCGACATTGAATGCTGTCATAATTACTTAAACACTCCCTAATCACAGTATCTCTGTGACTGGCAACGAGCGAGCACTCATCAGGGACGTCCCCTGCGCCATCTGTCTTCCGTCTGCACATAAATCAGTCTATAGGGATCATAACATCAGATTCCAGTCTGCAGGGCCTCTTAAATCAGGACCAAAAACAAAAGTGAAGCGTCATATCGTCCGCCAACAGCTCCGTCTTAACATGAAGCAGGTATGAAATAGATTAGCAATGAAGTTGCAGCTGACAGTGATGGATTAAAGGAGGCGACCATAAACCCTAGAGGCTTTAAACAATGTGTTTTCACTCTTGTAGCTACATAGGATTCACTGGAGGAAGTGCTATGTCATTAACCACACACTGTCTACTGGTTGAGAATAAAAACAAACATGAGTATTTCATGGAAAACTTAAAAGTGATCGGTATTTGTTTTGGGCTTCCTGTAGTTATGGATGACCTGTATCAGAATGATGAGGGGGAATGGTTGCGCTGATCAACAGAAGGCTGTGTCTGAGAAAATTAAATTGTGGTAACTGGCAAGAATGTTGTAGGTAACGGTGCAGTGTCCTGCATACATCATCATTATCATATTTGTTAGCTAGCCAAACACTGTCCAATCATCTGAAAAACAGCTCCAGCAGTGTTGGGTTGGGGCAGGAAACATTAATATGATATGAGATATGTTAATTGCTCAGCAAACTACTGTACACATACATGTCACAAAATAAGCGATCACCGCAAAACATACAAAAAGCGGCCATTGAAATAAGAATTTTCTGAGTGTTTAAGGCTGAAAAATTACAAAGTCTGGCCTAAATATACACCCCGTGGGAAAACATGGAGAACATGATGGACCAAAACACATCTCTTGTGTAAAGTTTACCACAGTTAATGGCTTTATTTTGACTAAACTTTTTATTGAACCCCTTGTTTTTTTCCTCCAAGCAAATATAATAGGCTCATATGATGGCATTAACAGCTAACTAGCAATATAAACTCAGACATTAAGTTTTATTTGTGTCCAGTGCTAATTAAGGAGGGTCTTGTAGTCCATAGCAGCCTTGTTAAAGCAACGAGGCACAGATGGAAGCTCGATAATGTTCTGCAGTAGAGAGGGTGAGGTTAAGTGAACACAAAACAAAGTCTGCCCTGGACTGTGGTTCACTGTGTTTTCCCAGCCATGTAGTCTTGGACAGGCTAGGGCTTTAGCTATGTTCGTCTGACCACCTCAAATCCTGACACTGACCACAAAGTTATAGTAAAGAACTGGGAATTAAACCACAACTCTATTTAACACAGCAGGTACAATAAACAAAGCTTTTTATCTGTCATTAAGCTGGGGATGACAGAGAAAAGTACCTGCATAATTACAAATTAAAAGACCATATATTTCTTTAAGTATCAGACAATGACAGGTTAATGATGCTGTGTTTGGATCCTGGAATTCGTGTCATTGCCTTGTCAAAACACATTACATCAATAGACAGCCAAGAATATGCGTTTGGAGCTAATTCAGTAATGGCAGTCACTAAGCAACTAATCACATTTTAAAAGACACCTCACACGGGGCTGTCTGTCTTGTGTGAACTGTCAAAGACCATGTTAGCTTGTTGGATAACCTGGAAGAGAGGGAGACTTACCCCATGTTATCCATATCTGTGGCACAGGCACCCACTGCCTTGGTTACATTTACAAGCAGCGCCTGGTTAAATGACACAAATAAAAAAAGTACAGGAATGAATAAGTATAGGAGCATGTTTTAAAGATGAGATTACCCTTTATGCAGCAAGAGAAAATTCAACTTGCCTGGTTTGTTCCAGTGAGCAGGTTAACTAGCGACTTGATGCCTCCACACTTGCGGATGGTGGCCTTATTAGCAGGGATCTGGGCAAACTCTCCGAGGGCTCCCACTACATTCACCAGCACTTCTTCAGGCTGATGAGTCAGCAGGCCAACCAGCATCTCCAAGGCTTTATACTCCTGAAACCTTTCAAGGGTGGAGAAGAGGAAGAGGAGCAGGCATCATATTAAATAATCTCTTCACATTGTTTGATTATATTTATAACATCAACTGATAGAAAGATCAGTAAGCAAGAAACCAGAGGAAGAGTCTACAGCCATGCTATAGTAGCTCTGAGAGGCTGTGTCATAACGATGCTTTGAGCTTAATTCTAACGTCAGCATACTAACATGTTCACAATGACAATGACAATAGCATCCTGATGTTAATCAGGTATAATGGATACCATGTTTACCAACTTAGTTTCGCATGAGAGTATAGTGTAGCTCAGGCATAGCTAAATGTGAAAACACATTAGTTTAACATGTTAGCTGCTGCCATTTGCTAACTACAACGAAAACATTGCCATCCCTAGAACCACCTCACTATTGTGGCTAAAAATGCTATTAATTGACAGAAAGCAGCTACGGTGCATGCATCCACATGGGCATAGATCTCTTACTGTAAGCCAGTACAGGCAGTTTTCCCATGGGTGCTCACAGTTGTCCCTTATGTACTTTGCATAACCAAAGCTTTGCTGCGGCTTGGAAACTCTCCCTCCCTCTTTTGCTGTGATTTTGCCTTGTTTGCCAATTCTACAGAGTGGTAAACTACAGTAAACATTTAAAAGGTATATAATGTGGTTGCAAAAAACCTCAATAAACCTCTGAAGTACAGTTAAGTTCTACGACTGTCTATTTACAGTTACGGTTGCTGGCATCATGGTCCGTAAGCTATTGTAGATGGCCAACGTCATTTGGTTTTGGTCAGGGTCCACCAAAACATAGCCTATTCTTGCAAGTGAAAACACAGCCACCATAAAGAAAAACAATGCTTTTTTCCCCCATTTCATCACTGAAGTGTCATCTGCAATTGAGTACAGTAGAATTATCTTGTAATCACAGACAGACCTTTTGATGAATGAACGGTAAGTCGTGCCTATTGTTTTTAAGCCAATCTCAGCTGAAGCAATTATGTGATGGCAAGAGTAACATTACACAACACTGCCTGTAGCGGCTTCCGCTGCAAACACTGGGCTCCACACAACGGGAAGCTTATTAAAGCCTGTCAGAAGACACAGGAACCACAGTGGGGCTTCGGTGCAGAAGAAGTTTATGATTGATTGCCTGCCATTTACTTTTCTTTCTTCTAAACTAATCACACACTGAACTGAGTGCAGAAAGCTTAAACGCTGCCTTTCATACTAACTAGGGTTTTTAGGAAGGTCCAAGTGAAGGAAGGATATTTCAGGGACCCAGACATGCTTAGCACTGACCATGAAGACAGAGAGAGATAGTCGATTGTTCCACGTGAAATTTAACAGACAGATTGATCTATTTCATTTAAAAATAAATAGAAGAGTAGTGAACAACTTGGGTGAGCACAGAACCTTTATGAGGTCAGGAGAAGTGTCATTTGGAGGAGCAATTATGGGACACTTATCATAGGGCTGGAACAGAGGTAAGCTGGAGGGGTAGTCAGTAATTGGAAGTGAACCCCACAATCTTGACCCCAAACATTACTGCGCTGGCAAATGCAGTCTGAGACTTGGCAGTCATGACTTTCCATTGCAAAGTTGATCCTACACTCTTTTGTTAAGGCTTTTTATAGCATTTTTGTATGTCAATATAACCTCTTTATACACACTCAAGGGGCAATATATCGATGCATACATAAATGTGCACAAATAAATGTTCAGTGTTTCTGAGCAGGACTTTTACAAAGGTATTTTTCTAGTACATATAAGCTTGGCCCGGGTGTAGTCTTCACTGTAATATTGGAAATCCTAAGAAAAACATAAGCTTACGTGGTCTTTAAACAAACACACTTAAGTTATGAATGTAATTATATTTCGGGGCATCAATCATCTCTCATTTTGATGCATCATTAATCAGGAAAATGGCTTGCACATGCTACTACTTGTCTTGAGTGGAGGTCTCCCGACCTCTATACTGTCCAGACCACAAAAATCATCAGTCACATAAAAGGAAAAATCATGTTGTTTGCAGTTTCATTTGACCATGTACTTAATGAAAGAAAAGTGAAAAACATCCACATTATGCCTGCCATTATTGCTGTACTAAAATATATTCCAAAATGATTTTCATTTCAGTACACCACTCAGCCGGTGATTGATTCTGAAATGAGCGCAGGCCCCTAGAACCCTGCTACCATTAGCAGCCTTTCCTTTTTGACAGTAATGGCTTGGTCCAAGCTTTTGCCTGACCTAGACATTTTAAGTGATTCAAATAAGCCTGAGAGAGTTATGAAAAAAACAGATCCACTTACACGTTCAAGTGCGCATTGAAAACATTTGCTGTGCATAACGCTGGTTTCCTCCTGAAGAGGTAGTCAAATTTCACTTTCACTCACAACCAGCTGCCCACATCATGCAAAAAACAAAATAAAACATAACACACACAGCAAAGAAACTGTGAAATGAGAACTCTGTTTATATTATGGCCCTTTGGTAATCTCACTAAAATACCTTTGTGACATGTTAAATTTAGTGTGAGGGCAACCAAAGTGTTTTACTGTTTGTAAATGAAGTGTCATTAAATGTGGTTTAATTGTGATTAATGGCAGAATTATAATTATTTATAGAATTGTTATTGAATTATCAGTATCATAATCAGAATCATAAGTATTTTACATAACAACAGCGTGACAAGTCATTACATATGGCAGAGAGTCTGTACTGGCAACAAGTGTATAAAGCTGCCGCATTACTAATGGCTAGTGCAGTTAACTTGTTTCTCCATTATGCTACAGTCAAATGGGTTCCCAATCTGCATCCGTTTTGTGTTTTTTAGGCATTTATTTTTTTGTAAAATGATCAAGAAGCCACTTTAAAAGCTTGATATTGTAACATTAAACAGAACTACCTCTTCTCTAACTCTTCAATCATTTAATTAAAGTAATTATTTTGATAAGTATAGACAGTGATCTGTCCATCTTGCTTTAAAAGAATGTTATTGTCATGTCTCTGCTCCTGTAAAGGAATCCTTGCTAAATCTGATGTGGCAGCAGAGACTCAGTTCCAGTTGGGAAGACTTAACTTAGACTTTAAATGCAGGATATCAGTCTGTCACTTATGATATATGAAGTGAAGGAAGATCCTTGTGAGTGCTACTGCTCCTTCTTTTTTGTTATTTTTAGAATTCCACTACAATTTGAACTATATACAGCCTCTCTGAAATAGAAGAAAAGCATTTTCACAAAATCTCACCTCAGCAAAATGCCTGAAACTCCAAAAATACTCTTTATCAGGAAAATGATTAAAAGACAGTGTCTGATCAGTGTTGTGGATACCCTTGAAAGAATATGTTTTAAAATGATTAAAATGTTACCAAGGTATTACGTTACTGCATGTGAGTTATATGTTATGTCCCTGGCCTTACACCGAATAAGAAAATAAATACAGCTAAATCATTCTTTCAAGAGCGCACTAGTGGAAATGTGTGGGGCTGCCAAGGCATGGTCTTTGGGCATTATTTATTTTAGAGAGAAAATTACTGACTTAAAAATCATCTGACACTAAAGTACAAGTCAAAAACCAATCCAGAAATGTCACTGCTGGAAGAACCAGGCTCAGTGACACTTAAATAAACCTCCGCCTTACATGACAAATGATTAAAGGTTGTGTCAGCCCGCATCATCTGACATTAGGAAATCACCATCTCCAGGCTGATTCTTTCAGTATGCCTACATTTGGTTCAATACAAACAGGCCTTGACTAACACATCACTGAAATCTATAAAATCAGCACATTTTCTTGAGCCTTTGTTAACGATGGAAAAGATTAAATTCTAGCAGCAAACACTCCCATAAAAGATCAGAGCTCATAGAATCGCTGCAAAAACTTTACATTTTACGCAAATAATCACTTCAGGAAGAATGGTAAAGGAAAGGGAGATATGACAACAGCATGCAAGTGGAAAAAGTGACACAGCTAATCATGAATGAACAAGATCCCCCCATGAAAGTAACACATGGGATGAGGGCATCACGGCCATAGTGCACACAAGTAAGTTGAACCCCTCAGTGGTGTTCTGCATTCACATGCTGTTAGACTGCTGTTAACCACATCATCTTAGCAAACATATGTATTTTACAAAAGTTATGGGCACATGTAGCTGAATTGCCTAATTGCTATTAATCCCCTTTTACACAGAGGCTCATTAGACTGCTGTTACGATGTATGAGTGATTTATCAAAGTCATAGTAATCTGTTCCCCACTAATTACAAACACATAGTCATACATCCCAAAACGTATGGCTACAGAGTGTTTCTGTATCTCTGGTATGTTAAGTTTATGCCTGTGTTAATGAGAGGTAATAAGGTGAGACCTTGAGTCCAGGCATACTTAGCCACATTCTCCATACTGATGGAACACTTCCAGATGGCCCCGGTGGCAGCGGCCAGGAGCTGCTTGTTGTCCGGCTTGCTCAGCAATGAAACCAGCGCCTGCAGACCTTTGAAGTTACGCACCAGGTCACGAGTTTGCTTGTCCTCTGCACACTGCAAAGCAAAATACTTCATTTTTTTCAGACTATGCATATGACCAGTATTGTGGAGTAACTGGATACATCTAACATTTTTAATTATTTAAAAAAAATATGTAACTGTTATCTGTTACAGTTACAGAGAAAAAATATGTAAATAAATTACAGTTACTAATAAAGATGTTTATTAATAATAAATCAGTAACTAATAAATAATAACTAATAAAGATGTCGGTGGTTACATAAAGGGGTTACATCTGAATATGTTCTTTTCCGAAAAAGCTTATTTGTAGAATATAACATTCATTCTGTTTTCTTTTAATCTTGTTGCCACACAGGAATGCCTTCTTTTTTTTTTCATCTTTTCAGACAACGTGGGTTAGCAAAGCCGTTGGGACAAATTTGAGTACAAACCCAGCTGTATATGTCGAAACAGGCTCCATTTATTGGGGACTATGTGCTAAAAATTTGAACGTCGTTTTTGATTGGTTCTTGTTTGAATTTGTGCTGCCTCTCGTCTGCCAATCAAATCAATGTGTGTTGCTCGCATTAATTTGAGTGGTTGATTTGATTGTTGATTTGATTGATATTTATGTGTGGCAAGAGCTAATTTAGCTCTATATTTTGTCGGTGCCCGTCCAATAGGCTACATATTTTTTGTTTTATTAAGCTCTATTGTTCAGTTTAAAACATGTGTTGGAAATACAACCAAGAAGTAATCAAATAAAAGAAGTTACATTACTTTGATAAAGTGATTTAAATAGTTCCTTATTTATAACATTTTTAACAGGGTAACCTGTTAAATTTCAAAAGTAACATTCCCGGGGCGCCCAGTAGCTCACCTGGTAGAGCGGGCACCCCATGTACCAAAGGGTTCGATTCTAGCCTGGGCCCTTTGCTACATGTCACTCCCCACTCTCTCCCCCTTTCCTGTCTCAACTTCACCTGTCCCTATCAAATAAAGGCAAAAAATGCCCCAGACAATATCTTTAAAAAGTAACGTTCCCAACACTGCGTATGACAAGGGCAGAAGTGTGGAAAACAGGTACCTTGAAGATTGCATTGGCACAGTGCATTTGTAGCTCATCATTGTCACTGCTTAGGTTTTCGACCAAATCCTTGATCATGCTCTCCGTCTGAATGGCAATCCTGTAGCTTTCCTGTGGTGACATGACAATTAACAGACCACATGAACAACAATAAGTAATCAATAATTGTTACATATGCACTGCTACTATCTTTTTTTTTTAATTTCTCCTATAATAGTCATTGTTTTATATGGTAAATACATCACACTTTTATCTTAATTTTCTATCCTTAAATATTTTTTGGAATGATGTATATTTTTATGTTAAATATATTTTTATATCTCATTTTATTGTTAACAGTGCAATAGTGTTTCTCACTGATGTGTTTTTGGACAACAGCTGAGCTCATTGGCACATGGGATATACCAGGCTTTGGATACACACAATACTTATTAGGTTCAATTATTCTAAATAAATAAAATAATTCTACATTATATACAGCATTTATTTGTAATGTCCTCTTAATGTCATATAGAATCAGTTTTATTACATATAGTGTACAATGTACAGTATGTGCCCCCCTCACCACTGAGGCACACTCTTGCAGGGTGCCCACCACAGGAATAAGCATGTTCTCATGTGGGGACTTGAGCAGGCGTCCCAGCAGAGGGATACCCCCGGCCTTACGGATGGCCTCCTTGTTCTTGGTACTCTTGCTGCAGCTCCACAGTGCCAGTGCCCCACAGCGAGCCACCTCTACATCCTTCTCCTGGTTTGCAGTCAGGTTGGCTAAATTAGGGACACAGTCCAGCAGCTTTACCTGAGCAGAGAGACAAGGGACCCATACTTGTGTGTGGATAAACATGAACATGAAAATGTGTGCAAACAAGCAGATGGGCCACACGTTTCAGCAGGAAACCTCCATACACACATACATTCAAGGACTCTGAAAATTTTGCTTACAGGATTGGAGTGATAATGTATGGCTCCAGCTGGGAATAGCAAGTTGTTGGCTGTGATTAAGGGCATAATTAAAATTCTATTACCACTGGGTCTGTGCAGATGAAAAAGCCAGAGATGCTAGGAGTGGAACACTGTCAGGACATGTGTGGATGTTAGGGTCTGAAAAGCCCAGTGTGACGGTTTATGGCCATCATTCAGTATTCTAATCCATAGTTCCTGGCCAGTGAGACAGAGCAGGCAAAACTGTTCCACACAGCACAGTTCAAAGGTGGTCTTGTAGCATAGCGTGAAATTAATCTGCCTCCGTGAGTGACTTGCACATGAGAACATCCGATTTGGGGGCTGAGGAAAATATACAAGGCATGGAGGCTTTAATCACAGGTCTCTCTGTCAACAAACATGAATGCATTTCAGAGGATGTAAGGGACATTCTATCTGTTTTACTTCAGCACCCGCTCTGCAGTTTTCAAATAAAGGATGGATAGGCCACTATTTGGCAATTGTGTACAGTGTGAAAAGGGCATGAATGGATGATTGATTTGCTGTGCACCAAAACATAGTTCAGCAAAGTCAGCACACTTTGAACAGAATAGTAATGGTAGTATGTGGATCACATCGCCATTTTTTCAAATGTTCCGAGGTGTCTGTGGTTTAGTACGAGAAAGTTTGTACTAAATCACAAACTAGCTGACACAGACGTGAACAGACAAGTGTTTTAATGGAAAATAAGTCACTGTAGTACACTACATTAACACAAATACAGAAAGATGAGGTTCTGGTGTGCAGTTTTCTCTTCTACTACACTCCACATTAGACTTTTTAATCAAGTTTTAGGCTACATTAACATTTTGCTTTGCTTATACCCACCAGTTTTCTGATACCGCCATACTGCCTGACGGTTCTCCTTGCTCTGTGGAACTTGGCCACATTAGCGATGGTCTCAGCAGCTAAGGCCTTGAGGTCTTTGACTGGTGAGTCCAGAATCGTCATGATACTCTGCAGGCCTTCCATGTCAACAATGGCTCGACGGATTTGCACATTGTGACTAATCTTTCTCAGGATTTTTAGAGATCCGATCTTAAAACACACACACACAAGAAACCCACACTTAGTAAGATATTTTAAAAATGATGGTCAAGTTTTTCTTAGTTCTATTGTTTGCTCTCTCTTTTCTGTCTGGTGTTCAATCTGGTTGCCGATCTGGTTATGGTTGTGTCACTGCAACCCTCAAAGTCATTAATGACATTACTTCCGCTTTAGATTCTAAACAATATTGTGCAGCAATCTTTATTGACTTAGTCCTTTGACACTGTCAATCATTCTATCCTTGCTGGCAGGCTGGGTAGTACTGGGGTCTCTGGTCACTCACTGGCGTGGTTCTCCAACTACCTCACTGATAGGGTGCAATGTGTTAAATCAGAGCAACT
>JBBPCS010000882.1:187928-198305 GCA_037974645.1 Hollardia meadi | reverse complement strand
AGAAGAAGAAGAAGAAGAAGAAGAAGAAGAAGAAGAAGAAGAAGAAGAAGAAGAAGAAGAAGAAGAAGAAGAAGACTCGCAGCAAGCAAAGTATCATTTATCGGTATCAGTTGAAAAAAAATACATATGGTGTATCCCTAATTAAATAGAAGGGACAGGTTTGCAATGAAACAGATTCCTTTCAAAATAAAGTAAATGCAGTCTGCTTTAATATAATCTGTCTGAATGATGCAGTCCAGATAAATAGATAATAGAGACCACTGAGTGAGGTAGGGTAATGTCTGAATTCAAGTGGTCAGAGGTATTGCCAGCCAGTCTGGGTCAGTGGCGTTTATATCCTCTTTTCTTTTCCTTAGTTGTTTTGACACATTAATATTCACCATATGCCCTGTCAGACCTATCACAGGCGCGCTTCATTTTTACACTTCTGCGGTGTGGGCAAACAGTGCGTACATCTGCTGCCGCCGGACAGCTCTTTCCTCTGTGCCTTGGCTCACATTTGCAACCAAACAGGCCCGTGTCACAAACCATGAATCCATGAGCCGAGCCAACCAATTCAATAAATATCTTCCTACAAAGCGCCGCTGAAAATCGAAGCAACCTACACGTTATTTAATCTGACATCCTCTTTTTTTAGTGAGTGGCACCTTGATATGACTGAGGCAAAAAACATAGGTCGGATTAAGTGATTGGAAAATAATATTTTCATGATAATTAACAGCTAAATTCTAATACCTTAAGGTCAGCATTATTTTTCATGGATTGCAATTCTAAAGAGGTTTTTGAAAGTTGAACATAGATGCAAGAGGTAAAGAGCAAGAACTTAATTGTTTCCTGTCAGTTGCGGCCTGCTTTTGCCTGCAGTAGTACAGCTCTCTGTACAAATCATCATTTTGGGTTGAAATCCATCAGAGGAAGGAAATAGTGGCGTGTAGGCTAACGGTCCCATACCTTGAGGTACTTGACCAGTTTCTGGATCTGCCAGTATTCAGAGGGCAGGTCTGTGTTACTCTCTGGACGGCGCTCTGGCTGCTCCTCCTCCTCCTCACTCTCAGATGAACTCTCACTGAAAGCGTCCACTGGCATGGCTCCGGCCGGGGTTTTACTGAACAAAAAAAGAGCAGATTAACAGCGCACGATAATAATCTACAAAGGTGTGGGTTAGTGTAACGACTACATACTACATAGCCAGACAAAACGGATGGAATACAATATCATGAAATCTCTTTTCCTGCGTTTTAAATGGAAAAACAGTCAGGTCGTCCCACACAAGGAGACCCATTAAGGATTTTGAAATTCAAGTGTCAAGTATGAACTTCCTTAGTATCCAAACAGCAGGGAAATTAAGATCAGAATAATGTCATGGGAGGACTGGAGTCTTCATCATATACAGACTCTTGCTAGGCTATTGATGCAAACAGACAGGCAGATGGCTTGTTGCTTGGGCCATTTGAATAACTGAATCACGAAAATTGGGCACTGTGGAGCAATAAAATTTGGTACGCATTCAAATGGGACTGCTGAGACACGGTTCTCATCTACTGTATATACAAAATAGCATTGCCAGGGGAACGTATTATCAGAAAGAGCCAGCCAATATAATTTCCAGGAAGCAACATGATAACCACCAAGCAAGATCTTCACAAAGCTGCCAGGCCTACACACTGTCCTGGGTGGTGTACAGTCATGGCTGTGATTGAGTGAATGCACCCTGGGGTCATCTTAACTGATGAGCAGTAAAGAATTCTATCAGTGAACAGTGACTATTGCAAGCATGGAGACAGCTTAGGAGCTATAGCTGCCAAGAGTCAGAGGAAGAACAAGTTTTTACATTGGTTCTTGTTCAACACAATGGCTAACATATTTGGTTATACTTCCCACTACACATTTCACCACAGGTAAAACTCTTATCAGTTCCTAAATCATGTGTATGTTACTCTAACTGCAGAAAGAAATAGTTCTCATAGATTCTGGCAAAGGGGAACTAATTGGGGACACTTACATTTTCTGGGAGGACAGGTGTCCGGGTGAAGATGACACAGAGAATTCAGCTTTTATCTTGCTCTTGGCTCCTGGTCCCGGCTTTTTCCTCTGCGCTTCACCAGACTTCTGTTCTCCAGAGCTCTTGCTGGGGTTCTTTTCCTCTGCTTTACTACAATGATGTGAAATAAGAGTCATTATGCCTGCTTCTATTTTGAAAATGTTTATTTTTCTAACATAATCATTATTTCACAATTTGAGACAAGGGACCAGCGGGCATTTTTTTTTCTTTTTAGCAATTGGGATAATTTGATCTTGAGCCAGTTTCTCCTCAAATGGGTATAGTTATCAGAAGGTACAGCTGCAACAGCTCAGTCCTTGCTCAATCTATTTATCAATCAAAGACCATATATGATAGATGTTTTTGGGACTTTTCCCCAACATTTCTTTATGTAATTGGGCAGAAAGGGTTTCCACACTATAAACACATTTATTAACTCAGATCATTGTATAATCAGGAATATTTGCACTTGCCCTAAAATTTATAAACCATATAACCATCTCTTTATAATGTGCCTGCTGGCAGCCACACTGAGTCCATGTGACTAAGGCTTGGCAGCAGTGTCATCTAAAGCTCATCTCCTCAACAAAAGGGATTCCCATCATTACGTGGTAGCCTGACGATATTTCAGGACACATTTTATGGGAGGAATTATCACATACCCATATGAAGACGTGAGACCGAGATTCTTCCATCTCGGACATGGTTCATATTTCTTCTCGCCGCCTGCCTTGTTTGGCGCATGCTTTCGTCTTGCCTTCTCATGCACATTCTTTTCCTGTTGCTCGTAAGGCCTCTGGTGTTGGCCTTGTTCCGCCACATCAACCGATTCCACATGCTGTATCTTTTGTGTTGATGGAAGTTCTTGAACTGCAAAATCCTGTTGGTAAGTGGAAAAAGAGTGAGGAAAAAGACTTTTCAGTTTGGACCAAAATCCTAGTGGTAAGATATACAATAAATTTCATTTTGTAAAACCGAATGTACTCAGGTTGTAAATTTCTCTGAATGATGCTTATTAAAACAAAATAGTCATTCTGATGCTCAATTGTGATTCTTGTGAAGCTGTGCACCATATTTCCACCAGCCATCTGACATGATGCCTCTCACATCATTATTTGAGACAAATTACATTTTAATGTCTGGCACAGTGTTGGCCATTTCAATCCCAGAAGAGGAGTATAAAAGCCACAGAATCAGTCACAGTATCAGTGACACATGAAAAACATTAAATTCACATAAAAGCTCGTTCTCAACAATATGCAGACCTGTATAACAATTCAGTCTTTATTGAGGCATTGGAATAAAATAACACTTTGCCAAAGCTTTACATAGAAGAGGTCCCCCTCTCTTAATTGGCTGAACAATATCAAAAAGTTTATTGTTTCTGTACATTCTTCCACCTAAAACCGTGTAGCTTGGCACAGACAAAGTAACAGCTTTGTGTCACTGTTATTCAGTCCTGATTTTTATTTTTTATTTTTTAAGCTTTGAAGGTCTTTACAACAAACTTTACTACCTACAGTATATACGAATGCCAATAAGACACATATGAATGGTTTGCAAGCAGGAGAGTTTTTAATCACAGGCACCTGCTCTGCAGAAAAAGCTCAGACTGTCGCTGTTTGTTAGGGGCTCAACTTTTTTAAGGGTAGGGAAAAATAGTTAAGACGTATTTCTATGGTTTGTGTTCACGCACAAGTTGGTGCCAAGCATGCCCAATCACTTTTCTAAAGACTTGTGTTCATAAAACACAAAGTGACCTGCTATTGGAAACATACAAGTCAATTCACCCAACCACAGACCCACAGTCTGATTTTATTAGGCTAAACAACCTTCTTTAATTCTATTATATGTGAAATGAACAAAGTCCATGTGCTTACACAGAAGGGAACACTCCAAATTCCTTGACATGCCACAGTAAAAAGTCACATTGCAGGTGCCTTTCTGCATCTAAAACATAACAGGTCTGGAGACAAATGCTTTTTTTTATATGCAGGTGACATTGAATTATTAGCACTTTTCTTATTTTTTCAATTGTTTTTCTTCATTTGACTACTAAAACCTAAACTCCAACTGTTTACATGTGTTTGAGGTGGACTTGTATCTAATTACTTGATCCATACTGATGGAAAATCAGCAGGGCAGCAAATCTGAAGCCACTGGCAATAAAACATATGTCAGTGGCACGACAGAGTGAGCGTCTTGTGCATGTTAATACACAGCTTGTCCAACTTCCAATCACGCTGTGATGTCAAAACGAATCCAAAACACTGAACAGAGGAGGCGAGTCTGCTTCCTCCCTGTGTTGCAGCCCTCGTCTGCTTTGGTTGCCTCTGCTCAATTGATTGAGGCTGTCTAATCTAATAGAACTGTTAAAAAGAGCTGTTTCCTCACATTGGAAACGAGCAGATATGTTTGGCGATTAGGCGTTGTTATCTTTGGCTATCGGCGTCCAAGTTTGGGCTCTCTGCAATGCAATCAGGAAGCTGAGCTGGAGCTATGCAAGATTGTGTTTTTGACAGACACCGCCGCTATTGCTTTCTCAAATTAAAACTGGAATGGATCAAGTCCACAAGAATGACAGCAATTACTTAATATCTCAGACACAGGATGCATATTGCACCATTTGATTGCTGTTGTCAGCAATCAATCAAATGAATTTAAAAGCAATGTTTTTAAATTGACCCCATCATATGAAGGCGATTAGCAAAGGCAGAGAGAAAATATTCAGCTGTGAGAGTGAGACTAAAGCTCCTGGACAGTGCGAGGCACGTATCAAAGGAGTTAAACAATCCAGAAGAAAAAGAACTGACAATGATTTGTGCCTCCACACATTCGTTCACAGCAACTTTTACTGTGGCTGTCTATCATTTTTAGATTGTTCAGACTCAAGGCATCACTCTTCACAGAGAAGTCATAAAACTTAAAAGCCTGAATATCGTTTTTTGGTTTTTTTTACACTGTTCAGCCTGGCACTAATCATTGGCTTACTAAAGTCTTTACTTTACCCCATTCCAGCTCACTATAGCACCTTCAGATCTATCATCTATTGTAAATAATAATAAATAACTTCATATACAGTATATTCTACACTATAGTCTTAGTATAATTTCAAATGAACAAGACTAATGTTTGTCCAAAATCACTCCCTTGTCCACTCATTCACTACTTTTGATATACAGTACTAGACACTCAATAGTTTACTCTATTGTGAGCAGTTAATCTAGATTCCAGACACTTTAAAATCTTAATCATTTTGCATGTTCAAGGACAGATGTAGGATCACACAAATATTATTTTCACATCCATAAAATTGTATTGTATTGTAGACAAAAGCACTAGTACATGCCGTGGACACTACTTTTTCTTGCATTGTGGGAATATTTGCACTATATGGTGCATAAATTTCACAGAGATTCAGTCAAGCAAATAACATAGTGGAGGGTAAATACAGTGCACTATTATTTTACCCAAAATGTTGAGTTTAAGTATTTTACTTACATGTAAATTTTCCATCTAAATTAAGTACATAAATTCAATGTAAGGGTCACATGTAATTCAAATTTTTCTATCACTTTGAGTCAATGTGAATAAATTAAATAACTTAAATACATGTAAACTGGACTTAAATACATGTAAATTCTAAATAAACATAATGTGTTTATTTAAATTTTTATTTGTTTATTGAAGTTATCCTGTCTCCTGTAATAAATCACACTCAAGTTATTTAATTTATATACATTGACTCAACATTAGAAAAAAATATTGCATTAGATGTGCCCTTTACTTTAAACTTATGTAATAAAATTAAATTTAAATTTTACATATAGTCAACATGCTTAAATTCAATGTTTTAGGCATATTTTTTTCAAGTGTAAATTAATGTCTTCAGACACAGACACAACATAAGAGTAGTGCTTTAAACTAAATGCTCACCATCTTAGTTTAGCATGTTAGCATGCTAATATTTGCCAATTAGCATTTCACAACAATACAGCTAAAGCTAATGGGAATGCCATTAGTTTTGCAGATATTTGGTCATAAACCAGAGAATTGGACAAATTAACATTTTGACCTGATGGTGCTAAATCAAAACCACCAAATTAATTGTGAGGGTAATTATTATTCATCCTCTGGGGACAATGAATGTCTGTAAAAACTTCAATCCATCCAATAATTGTTCAGACATTTCGGTCCGGGCCAATGGCAACCATACAGACATGCTGCATGGCTGATAAAAAGGTTGAGCATTAAAGGGGAAACCAAGACAGTTTTGGTGACTTTTGCTGTTTTTTACGATGAGTGAAGAAAGCAATTAAGCTTGTCAAACTTCGGTAAAACAAAAACTTTACTAAACAGTGCTTTCACTGTTTAGTAAAGTAAATAGGTGTAGGAATATTTCCTGTCTTGAAATTCTGTCAGTTTGTTTTGTTTACTTATTAAACTAAATATCAAACTATCACCTCTTTAGGTACAAAATGGTATTATGAGACAGCATGGGCTAGGGCTAGCTGGTTAGCATGTTAACTTCAGTAACCATCTCTGCAACACAATACATAGACCTCTTTGACATAATGTCAACACTGTTGTTTCTTCACATTCTGCTGATAATGTTAGTTGATGTGATCATTTTAAACGGAAAAATTAATCTCCATGTCAGTCCTTGTTGACATCAGTAAGTTCTATTACTCAGAACTTTTCGTCGTACTTTTGAGTCTTTCTCTGGCAGCAAGATTTTCACCATGGATAAAGAATACTGTCCTGAATCAAAACTATACATTGACTATTTAAAAAGAATATATTGTACTTATTGCATATCCCTCTTTTAAGAAACAGAACCTTTGTCCACGCAAAGCAGACTGTGACTTGGAAGTGGCCTTTATAGGCTTTGATGAGCCTGTGATGATGCCACATTTTCCAACAAACATCAGTGTGAATGACAGAAAAAAGATTCTAATTTCAAATTTTTAACATATTTTTGGGTGCAGCATTACTAAAGCAGGAAATAGCAAATCACACATATTTCAATGTCTGGAAATGACTGTGTGTGTGTGTGTGTGTGTGTACTTGTACTTGTACTTGTACTTGCTACGTAGTGAGGATTGGAACAAGTTTTTTAACCAACAAATATATTGAAGAAGCCTTACAGCAATTGGACAATCCAGAATATTATCACAAACTGTCCTCTAATCCATGAGACAACACACAGGAGAAATTGAAAAAAATGTTGTCTACCGCGAAGGAGGCAGGGTGGATTCCAAAACTTCTTATGGTGTGCCCATCCTAGGATACCCACCTTTTACATGCTCCCCAAGGTCCATAAGAATCTTGAATCTCCACCGGGGAGGCCTATTATATCGTCTAATGATACATTCAGGATCGGAGCACTGCAATGGGGGCGTGTTTTGCTCCTAATTATGCAAACCTATTTTTAGGCTTGTGGGAGACAGATTTTGTTTATAATAACAACTATAGTTATAAGATAAAATGGTGAGGGCGGTACATTGATGACATCTTATTGTTTTGTACTGGTTCTGAGGAGGAATTGTTGCTGTTCTATGAGTTTTTGAATAGCAACAATAGAAATATAAAATTGTGTATTGAATATTCTAAAAACAGTATTAATTTCCTAGATTTGACTATTTCTAAGGCTGAGGATGGTCAGCTTCACACCACAGTAAACAGAACATAGACAAAAATACTGTACTGAAAGCGGATAGTTTTCATCCAAATTGACGAAAGAATAATTACCTTTTGGACTATTCCAATGTGTTCGAAACATTTGTGACACAGATCAGGAGTTTAAAAAGCAGGTTGCTATTCTGTGAGAGGGGCTATAAAAGGAAAACTGTTCAGGATGCTTATAAAAAAGCCAAGTCTACCTCTAGATCTGAATTCTTTAAGAAATAGATAGGAAAATCCTCAGGACAAGAACAGGTTTACTTTGTCACAGGATATAGTTCTCTGGCAAATCCTATAAAAAGGATAATACAATCAAATTGGAATCTCAATAAAAGTGATCCTATTCTTAGGGACATTTTTCAGACAGGAAAAATCCAAATCGAACCAGATCCAACCAGACTTGGCTTCATCGACCATTAAAGGGTACTTACAAATGTGGATTTTGCAACCATTGTGCTAACATAAAAGCATGTAAGCAATTTAGTGACTTTAAGACCCATAAAATGTATGACATCAAAACATTTATTAACTGCAACACCACATTTGTTGTTTACCGTGTATCCTACACCTGTGGTTACTACTATATAGGCCAGACAAAGAGACGACTTAAAGACAGGGTCTCTGAGCATAAGTATGCCATCAGAAAAGGAAATTTGGATTACCCTATGGCCAAGCATTTCCATAGTGCATATAATAGTAATCCAGACCTTTCCTTGCAGTTGAAGGTCTAGAGACCATTAAAAAGAACATTCGGGGAGGTGACTGATTGAAGTTACTACTACAGAGAGAAACTTTCTATATATATCATATGCAGGCCACAGTGTACCCAGGACTAAACGAAGAATTGATTTTAGTCCATTTTTATAGTTGTTCTGACGCATGAGGTGTGGTGCCTATGGTGTTGTAGACTGTACCATTATTATTATTATGGGTTTTTTTCTTTTTTTACATTAATACATCATTTCTTTTTCTTCTCTTTTTGTTCCTATACATGCTGTACAGCCATCTATTGGTCGAATCTTGCATCTGTCACCTTGTGAGTCATTTGTTTTCTGCTCAGGTGTTTGCAATCATGTTGCACCTACTAAAAGGGGAAACTGTATGCTGAGGTTTACACCCTGAAGAAGGCTGTTTGAGCCGTTATGCGTGGGTTGTTACCCAGCTTGTTTTTTAACTTGCACTATCTATGTTTTTAACAATTTCTTCATGAAGTAGCCATGTGAATAAAGGCTTTTTACATTTTTTTCCCAGAAGGGTGCCTTGGATCCTTTCTTCTTTTTGAAAGTGAGGACATTTTTGGAAAGTGAGGACATTTTGGCCAGTCCTTGCAACTTTAAAGGGCTGTTTAAAGGTTAACACTTGGATTTAAGGGTAAGGTTAGAGTTTAGGTTAGGTTAGGGTAGCGGTTAGGCTTTTAGTTGTGATGTTAAGGTTATTGTGATGGGCTAGGGAATGCATTATGACAATGGGGGCCCTCACAAGGATAGAAGTACAAGAATGTGTGTGTGTGTGTGCGTGCGTGCCTACGTGCCTGCGTGTGTGCGTGCCTACGTGCATGCGTGCGTGCATGTGTGTTGAGGGGGTTGATGGTGTGTTGGATGGAGCTGTGCTGTTTTGATGTTGGATCACGGAGGAGATTGCTTCAGAAATTTTTCAACACAGTGACAACCAGACACTAGCTCACTAGCGTGGAACAGCACAGACACTGATTACACAATCCTAACTCTGTTTATGAATATGAGTCAGACAACATCGGGAATCAAATCTAGAGGTTTAGAGAGACGGCCCTTGTTCATGGGACAAAGAGGCATTTCAACGCCCACACATCTTCACTTTGAGAGCTAAAATTCAAGGCTACAAAGATGAGGTCTTAATGTGTTGATGATAATTGCATCTGTCTGCTTTCCACTGTACCTGCTTGAGAATGTTCTCAGCAAAATATGGAGATCTACTCATGAGGAGTGTTACCAGGTCTTTGTACATATCACTTGTTCGCTCGTAGCCACTCTCCTCCCCATCCTGTTTTATGCACTGTGAAAACAAAGTGAAAAACAGCTTCATTAATTCTTAAAACCACAGTTATAATGTGGCCCACATGTCAGCTGGTATAGGTGAGGTTAGAAAGCTCTGAGTATCTCCAGGCAGCCTCAAAGAGGAAGCGTAAAACCATGTAAACCACTAAATTAGGTTTAAGACACTACTGCTCTTTAAGGTTTCATTTGCATCAATGTCACCCATTCGGTTTAAGGTTGTGGGTTTTTTTCACCTTGGCCAAAACATTTCCAGGTGAAGAAACAGAGGCAGGAAACCTATGGCTTGTCAGTGAAAGAATGAAAGGTGCTCTACCGTGCAAAATCCTCTCTTAGAAATGACCACAAACACATTGAGAGAGATTCCTGGCATTTGGCAAGTATTTGGCAGCTCTCTATGCAATATTACACTTAGTGAATCTTTTGGGAAGCCTGATATGTGATTTTTTTGACAGGTATATTTATGAACATAATTGAAAAACTTTGTTACCTGATCATAATTAGAAACATTTACTCATGCTATGAACATTATCTGTGTTAAGATACATTTAAAGGAGACATATTATACCCCTTTTCCACAAGTTAACACAATCCCCAGTGGTCTTAATGAAATGTCATTGACAT
>JBBPCS010000882.1:149252-162237 GCA_037974645.1 Hollardia meadi | reverse complement strand
ACCAAAACGAGACCTCCAAATAACTTGTGCTTAATACATTGTGGCAGGCAACAGTGTATTAAGCGGCAGGTGAAAGCATGAGTTGAAAATATTCACCTCAAGCGAAAAGTTTACGTGTATCGCGGGGCTTTGCAGAGTGCAGAGTGGGGTGACAGAGCCACTGCTCGCCTGCAGACAGCTGCTGAGCTCCGGGGAGCTTTCGGACAGAGGGGCGGGGGCAGAGCGGAGCTTCTAGAGGAATAAACACAACGAGTCACATCAGATTCTGTTCGGATCTAATGTACTTTACTTTGTGAACGTACAGACGTATAGAGAGGAGAGAGTGGAAAGAAACAACCGGCTGCTCAGAGACGCACTGAACTCAGACCTACACGCCATCGGTGCTGCGCAAGGCGAGAGTCCTACACTCGACTGACCATAATCCATATTTCAAAGTAGCTCCATACAGCTGACATGTTGAATCTTGTCGCTGGCGCTCATAATAAACATTTAGCGCCGTCGCGTGCGCATAATTAACACATCACCTTATCGGCCAGGCACATCAGCAGAATTGTTTTATATCTACAGATGCCGATAATGAACTTTTAAGCTTTTATCGGCCTATACCAATGTCGTGCCGATATCATCGTGCATCCCTAATAGTTACGCAATATTTAATTACATTACATCAAAATCATTTAGGGAGCTGGAACCCTTCAATCATTTGCATTTAATAAACTACAGAGCACTATGATACAATTCAACCTGTATGTCCACATAGCCAAACATACTGTACTCACATGACTTCCACAGAAGAAACACACACAAACACACATGTGGTGAAAGCTCACAGTACTGGAACATGTTACATGCAAAAGAAAAAAGAAAACGCACACATATGCATGTGCATACAGACTTCACATAAAGAAGAACCCATACAATAATACAAAATAGTGGGTAATTGACCGTAGTGCTGCATACACACACAACACGACAAAGTGGGCCAGTCAACACCAGCAGTGTTCTCCACTTGTCCTCATGTTTTAGAGCATGGTGCTCCATCTTCCTTTGCAGCACTCCCAGGACACTGCGGCCTAATCCATCAAGTGAAAGATGTATTGCTTTTAAAGCACGTGTCCATCTGTAAAACACTAACATGTGTGCTGTCTGCTCTAATCTCATTAGCTGCTCCATTAATTCCCAGCCAGTGTCATTATTTTCCCCTTGCTTTCCACATTCTCATGTAAACAGACAACAGAAAAGTCACTTTCTTTTAAAAAATACATGCATCTCTTTAGTCTCTTCCTTTGATAACTGTCTCAATCAAGAACTTCCTTCCAAGGTTTGCAGCAATACTCAAATCTTAGTCATTGTGTAAACCAGCATTTGTATACATTCACACCAGCACAGTTTATATACGTAATAATATGAACTCAGTTGAAAAGGACACTGACTGCAACTATATGAATGTGTTTGTGAGGGCTTCCAGAGAAATGGAATCGGAGCAGCCACAATCCCACTGTCCTACTTGTGTCAAAGAGGAGACTAAGCCCGACTGCCACAGATGAGAAAAGCATGGCATGTCAAACTGCCGATAGCTCATACCAGTGACTGCCATTAGTGGAAAACTAACGTCGTCACGAACCGAATCGATCACAAGACTTTCCTGTCTCCTCACAATTATCGACTCCCTTATTAAGTAGAGGAAATCTCCCGACATCAATCATGCAGTTGGAGCTTTTACAATAATAATAATGTTGCACATGTCATCTTCATTTGTATGTACAGAAACTACTATAGCTCTGACACTGTGGGTCTGTAATGAGAAGTCCAGCTAATCCATAAGTATCCAGTGACTAGGGCTGCTGCTGGGTGGTCAGGCCCAGTAGTGGTATAGCTGTATTGATTGGCGTTAGCTGGTGCCAGGCAGGATGCTATGTAGATGGCATTGCCAACTGGATGGCACAGACCCTGCAGTCTACAGTTTCCACTTTGTTGTACCCAGTGACACCCAGTCATAATGGGAAAACCAGTCTTGTGTGTGCAGCAGCACAGAGCTGAGAGAAAAAGGGAAGGGGAGAGGCAGGAGAGTGGTATAGCCTGACATTGATCCTGTCACATTCCTGGCAGCAAGGGGTTTTGTGGCTGCTAATGATGTAGAGCAACCTGGGTTGGAAGAGTTGAGGGACAAAGGGATGGATAGAGTGTCAATTTTGCATCGGTAAAGGCAAAGCTGCACAAATGAACAATTCTTGAAAAGGAGTCCATGTAGACACAGCAGAGAAGGGAGAAGGACAATGAAATGCATAATTAAGCTGTAGCATCTTAAAGGCACTCATGCCTTTACATCACCTCAAATAAAATATGTTACCAAAAAAATTTAAATACATAAGAATGACTGGAGAAACTGGCCTGATAGCAAAAACAGAAAGAAATTAATGGAAGCATGAGAGACTTGGAGAAAGAGAAAGATGATGTGCAAGTAGGAGGAGGACTAAAGATGAATTAAGTGGGAGAAGTGAATGAACGGCAACTCTGACAGCGATGAGAGCCGGCACCGACTGAGTGGCACCCAAGACAAGTATAAAACGAACGTGAGAACAGCGGGGCATCATATGGGCGAGCTTCTCCAAATCTGCTGTTTACATCTGCATCACTGGGCCTCGAGAACATCCAAATGAGAGGAACAGAGCTGGCCGCAGCAGGCTTGTCAGCCTCTAATGTTCTCACATCGTAGCGATGGTTACCCCATGCAGCTGTGGTGTACCCTTCTGTGGGTGTTCGTCTTTTGCAACTTAATGCAACTTGTGTGTGTGAGGATTTGAATTTTCCACAATGCACGGCAAAGAAATGTGACTTAACAAGTTCTTTAATCAGTAATTCATACAACAATGATTACATGGACAAAATATGGCACATCACTACCCTAATACCAAGAAAAACACTTAACACTTTAAGAAAGAAAATTAAACCTAGAAAATTTGGTGGGTAAATGTTTCATTAACAAAACTGAAAGCTTTAGACTTTATAACATTTTAAGGTGGGTGTTTTTTAGCTTATGTTTTAGGCCTCTTTCAGTCCTCTAAGCCTTTTTTGTTTGGCTGCGGGACACGAGTTGTGTAAAACCAGTCCATTCTGGTCTCCTCCAACTTTTTTGTCTACAGTTCTCCTATTAGTCATTCCGCACTAAAGCACTTCATCGCAGGCAACCTTCCACAGTATATCAGCTACACTGCCAAATACTCAGCCCTGACATGACCCCTTAACGCTCAAATTTAGACCCCCACCAAAACTATTCTGGAACCTTACCAAAAATAACACATTCTTTCAATAAAAATACATGGCTGATGTTTCTGTATGCACACACAAGTTTATGCTGCTGCTCAAAACCAATTATTTTGTTGTCCCGATACTTGAGCTAATAAATCAGCCAGACTGAACAGCAGGAGAGTAGGGAGTACAAATGAAAAAGGGGGAATAAGAAGAAGAGGGAGGTTGTCCTGGAAGTAAGAGTTTTTACAGTTTCAAAAACATGGAATGAAGTCATGCCCTGAGAAATGATAGCAATTAATCACAGCTACTGAATATAATCCATTCAGCTAATCGCAATTAACTTAATGAATGAGTCACAAGGAAGGAGGCCTGCATCCCAACAATGTGCAGAACTATAGAAGACAAACGCACATGGAGAAAAAGTGAACGAGAAAGTTCCAGAGAGCAAAGTAAGGAGAGACAGAAAGGAAATTAAGTATTGTATAGTCGCATTGTTATGATGTCAAGTTTGAGAATTTCAGGCTGATTATATGAAATTGCGAGTTAAAGGGCACATCCAAATCAATTTGGTGTGGCGGTGAATGAGGAGCCTGCACAATTAAAGGGTTTTTTATTGGTTAGTGAAACGGCTGTGACTTCAGCATGATCATCTGACCCGCTGACTGTTTCCTTAATGTACGATCTAACTGCTCATTAGGGTCAGTTTCCCTTTAAGGTGTACAGGATGGCAACTGTCAAGGGGCCAGAGGTAGATGCAGAAACTTAAAATTTACTGTCATATTAGAGGCTCACAAAATTGGGGAAACTTCACCTCCACAAATCACAAAGTAATATGAGTGACATGACTTTTAGGGCTATTTCACACTAAGTACAAAATTTCAGCGTATGTCAATGCCATGTCAACACATTTATGTGTGTATGTGGTGTTACAGAGTAAAGAGCCGTAGTGCTGGAACACTGAAATATATTTTTATTCAGGGCCAGTTTGATTTTTATGTTGTTCTTGTGTCAAAAAATAGGGCTGCAGATGCAGATTAACAATATATCTACATTATTTACACTATATTGTTATGTTACAAGATATCAATACTTAATTTTTAAATATCACAATTATTGTCAATAATGGTATATTACAACACCTTAACGATCATTCACTCATTCACATAGCAGCCAATTATGTGATGTATCCAAAACAAACAATAATTACATTGTCTAATAGTTGTATGACAAGTGAAAATATGGTAAAACCTTTTCAAAAACTGGTGCACATGCATCTTTTCTTAAGTTAGAACTAAAATGCTGTCCAACCTTTCTACAGCAGGAGAAAAAGAGAGCTATATGATGCTAAAAACAAAAACAGACATAAATGAAGGTTGTGGAGTTCAAAGAATTCACAGGTTTCACTGCAAATCTTATTTAAAAATGGTTGCAGCTGACTAGGTGTGAAAGGTTAAAGTCAATAAAAATGACAAATTGCAGAGCATAAATTTGCTGTGAAAAAGGCCTTTGGCTGCATATAGCAGCCACTGCAGAAGCCCCACTGAAAGTTCCTGTTACTGCAGCATTTTTTTTCCCATTCCCACAGGAACTATTTGACAAATGCAAGTGTTACTCTCTGGGGATAAGTTAATTCTTCAGTGGTGACAAGAGAGGAGTGATAGGTTCTGACCAAAAACTGTGTGGATGCAAATAGGATGATGGAAGATGCAAGCATAAAGCCTTTCTCTGAGGTTTGAGAATTATCTGGTTCTAATCTTCTAAGTCGATTCAAGTTGCCCTTGTTATTGTGCCCCCAGTACAAATATAAAACACACACTCAAAAATGACATTTCTGAGATTGCCAACAGCCACAATAGCAGCCCTTTAGTATTCATTGTTTTCTTTCATCGACACACAGAAAAACAATGCCCTGTAGCAGAATCCTACTGTTGTCCACACCATGGTAAGGCCTTAATTATAGGCACAGGAGATTATGGGCGGCAGTTGTACGCTGTGGGTCCCATGGGCGGTTAGAGGACAGCTTCCAAGGAAAAAACTGCTCCACGGCAATGTGTTCAAACTTTCTTCCCATCACTCCACTGTGTAAGATGCTATAGTATAGCTTAATTTGGTTTTCTGACTGCTGTGTGATAAGTTGCAGTGGCAAATTTAGTGGCTGTTGCTGTTACATTTAAGAGTAGAATCACACTGATGAATAAAATTTGTTTTCAGAGGCAAGTTGGAAGTTATTATGACTTGATTTCCTGCTATAAATCTAATTTTGGAGCCTGTTATGCATCAAATCCTAAAAGAAGTGAACATGATTAAACATACTGGTAGGAGACTAAACTACCATTGCAACAACATTGCGGTGATACTGATGATATATTGTAATCAAAGAACCACATTAAATGAAACCTCTTTTAAATTGGAGGAGTATTTCTAAAACTGACCTAGTGTTGAACCCTAAAAGAACACCAGAGGCACAGCACCCTCTCTATTTAGATCCAGTCACTTTGAAACACAATTTAGATCCAGTCACTATACTTAAAACACACAATAACCAGTGTGCACCCTTAACTTGTAAACGAGACTGAGCCACTATATTACTACAAGCATATATTCTGCAGAATTAACACCTTGAACATTGCACAATAATACACAATATCACACATCATAAATGTGTGTTTTAGATGTTCTCAGGACCCAAATCACAGAGACAAAAATGAATCAAGTTGTGAAAGGGAATAACACCAGCCAGATGATTAAGCTGACTGGGGCAGGTCTAAATCACATTATGGTTTCAGGGAACAGAATCCAACACCAGAGTCGGGAGAGGCCGGAGCAGGAAGCACCCACAACAATGTGAGAGAGAACGAGAATTCCTCCAAGCCATATTATTACGTCGAGCAGCTCCACAGAACATGCAACCGGCAGGAACCCAAAAATGGCTTAGTGTTCTATGTGTTCTCCTTCACCCCAGGGTGTGGTCCGAGGAGTGCGCCGGCCTGGAGCCAAGATGGTGGTCAGGGCAAAAACCACAAAGTGAAAATAGAGGAGGCCGGGGCCAAGGCATGTCCAGCAAAAATCTAAGATTGGCGGGGCCTCAGTACACAACAAAGTGCTGCGATGACAGATGGAGCTATTTGACAGGCCACCGAGGAGTGTTTCTGTGTCGCAGGACAAGAGAATATGAGGAATCACATCAATGGAAAAGCAAAAGGTATATCATAAACAAAGCTAAAAAAATAAAGGTATGTGGGGCAACCTAAACCAGCACCAATTAGTTTTGTTGGAGTGGCAGAAGCCCACTTCCAAATGTGCCTCACTAGCTGACAAAACCAGGGGAATGTAGGGAATGGTTGCCATCACATGACACATACAGACACCCAGGGTGGCGAGGGGTGGAGAGAAAATGAGAATGCCAGCCAAGATGTCGCTGCCATACAGTTGGGGCCCAAGGCCGAGACAGATGGCGGTTGTTGACGTCTGGGACGATGTCTGTAGAGCACAGACGTGAGAAGCATGTTACAATGAGAGAGCAACACTGACCAGGATAGAGGCATTTGCAGACACTGAGCCTAGACTGGCTGAAAATACTCATGGCCAAGAGCAGGGTAATTGTGGTCAGTTTTGGTGTGCTTACAACTTCAAGGTTGTGGCTTGGATTTCCACAGGCAAGTACCTCAAAGGCATGTATGGTATTGGCTTGACTTCTGCTTTGATACAAGAGGTACTCAGAAATTCAGGGATTAGTGAACAAAGCCTCGATTACTCACAAAAGTACTTGATGCTAAATTCATGTTGGAGACATAATTTGTTTCCAGTATTTTTACTGAAAGCCACCAGTAGAAGAGAGATGGGGAACAGCTTGATTGGAGGGATGTCTTTCATACATCATACATCTTTCTTACAAATGAAATGCACAGTTTCAAGATGGCTGAAAAAGTTACTTACGAGAGGTTCCTTGTTTTTGACCAGTCTTATGATTTTCACAGAATCCTCATCGTCATCAATGTCTTCAGGCAGCGGAGGTAGTTCAGGGTCGTAACTCTTCTGGGCAACAGTGTCATGGACCGACAGAAGGCTCTAAAGAAAGGAGATGAATAGAGGGATGGATAGAGGAAAGAAAAAAGAGGCAAGGGTTATCAGTCAAACCATAAAGGCCTTAACTTCATCTCTGAATAATTAACAAATAAAGTATAGCAATACATGCTGTGAGGAGTTCAATCTATCATTTCCTTTTTGGAGCAGGGCAGAGAAAACGCAGAGACTGCAGGGAGGAAGATTATGAATTGGGGTTTCTCTCGCAAATGCTGGGTGATGGATTTAAAAGCATTCAGAGCCAGAACTTGAAGCTACATGGCAACCAGCACCAGCCCTGGACCACTGTTCACCCGAGAATGCGAGTAAAAGGGTGGGGGGCAATCTTGGCTGACACCGTTTTCAGTACCAATGCTTTCCAGGGGAAGGTGGTGAACACTCAGAGAAGCAATATTTAGCGGCAAGCTCAAAGTAATGGAGTTCTCAGTCGCCTCAGATATTTCACACGTTCACAAGAGACGGGACATAGACAAGAATGATGCCATTGAGACGTTCAATTTTTCAAACTATTTAACGACTCCATGTCCGGCCCAAGATGCAGCTGGACGTGTGCTGCTTTTTCCATGGTTGAGGAGCGGAGAGAAAAGTGAGAAAAACATCTTCCACCCCATGTGCCAGACAAAAGTAGAGAGAGACAGAGAGAAGGATATGGTGAGAAGAGGAGCGATGTGTTTTATGACATGGGAGCATGCTGCAGTACAGCATTCAAGATGTTGCTAACTGGGAGCAGATGAGAGGAGGAGACACAACTGGAGCTCTGTGGCCAGGATCCACTGAGAGACAAGCTCACCAACACACATACAAATGCACACACAGAGTCTATGTTGTGTGAGGACTTAGTTCAATTTATTCCTGCAGTTTATTACAACTTGGGTTTGACTTTTGGAGTTTTAATCATCATTTCTATCTGTATTATTAGCACTGTAGTCATGGGCCATCCAAGTGACCTGAAGGTTACGCTTACTGACCATGAATTGCTGTGCCAGGTTGGAGTCTGGCCTTGGATCTTTAGATTATCTGGTTAAACTGCTGGCTTGTTAACAACCTGTCAGATTATCTGACTGTCCGTGCCCCTTGTCTCTTGCTGGACTTTGTTATAGTGGCATTGCTGCATTGCTTGGTTAGTAAAATGTTTTTAGAGCCAATAGACGCAAAGGCCACGGCAACAAAAGGAAGACCTATGTTGTAATTCACTGGAATTTTCCTTTAACTCACCTTAACTAATGCCTAATTTCAACTCTTTCCCAAAACCTCATCTTGATACCCCACATAAGGTTCTAACTCAAAACTGGAGCAGTACAGACTAGACAAAATGACCCAAAAACCTAAATTTCCCAGAAGAACACACATTTAACCCTGAATTTCTCTTCTTTTCTTGGTCCCCCTCTCCAAACATCTCTCAAATGCTATTAATTCTTGCTCCTTCTTGTTTGTTCATCTGCAGTTTTACCTTGAATGTGTTTTTCCCAAAATGTTCCCGTCATCAGTTTGTTCATTTCCCAGAACAGGCCCAACAATGTGTTCCGTACCTAAACATGTACTCTGTGTTGCATTTTATGCCTGAGGATGCTGTCATTAGGTATTGAAATATTATCATGTAACACTACAACAAAAAAATTTGCAGATAGATAGAATGAGTTTGTAGTAATGCTGAAACAATTTGTCAATCAGTCAGTTACTGAATTGACACAAGATTGATTAAACCCTCTAGGGGCTTCTTTCTCTTCCTACATACTATTTTCCATTCCTATTTGCACGTCAGTTGATTTTAACCTGTGGAAATGAATGAAAATCAAATGGAACTTGAACTCAGCTGTTCAAGCCATAAATAAAGCATGACTGTCATTTAAATGTCAACCATGTGATGGATACAGCTTGTCAAATGTGAGAATTTGCTGCTTTTCTCTGTTTCATATCACAGTAAACTGAAAAACTATGGATTATGAACTGTTGGTTGAACAAATGAGTAATGTGAACATGTCAACTTTGGCTAAGAAACAATTTTAGAATAAAAGAAAACACAATTGTTGTAATAGTAAATACAAGTAAAAAACAGTTAAACTTACAAAGTTAAGAGAAATTCCATTAAAAAACTTTATTGTGCTCCATCTCTTTCCACAATTTCCTTTTCATGCTCACCTCAACCTTTCCTCCACTAACCCGTTTCCTATGAACTCTATCCATCAGGCCTAGTAACCTGACCCTGTTAGCGTCCTCTCATCGATGACACTTCCTCAAATCTGGCATTGCTCCCCACCGCCACATTCTCCCCATGGCCGTGCCTAACAACCCGTAACAGAGCCACAGCTAATTCCTTGTAAAAACTTTCTCGGAAGTAGCAATAACAGCTGTATGTTAATAGATAGCACATGGTACATGCCAATGGATGGTGACCACTGTAAGCACAGCTATACAGGTATAAATGTTTTACACACACAGAGGTCTCTGTATGGAAGCTCTGTTCCTTGAGTTGATATGAGTCAGTGGGTATTTTTATGCCTAGGTGTCAATAGATTAGCCAACTAATCAAATCTAGAGTTATATCCTCATGCAGACCCTGTAACACAGGCCTAAGGAGGAGAGGAGAAGAGAGAGTGAGAAATGCAAAGAAAGATGACGGGAAGTGAAACCTCCCTTGTTTTCCAGGTATCCCGTTCTTTCTCAATTTGTGTGTTTGTGTTCATTAGGCATAATAGGGATCCTAGAAAAAGAGATCACTGAGCTTGACTAAATAAACCAGGTTGTACATTCCAGGCATTGGCCTCTCATTAAAGCCCCCCGGTCCTGTCACCGGTCCTCTCGTTTTTCAGCTGGCTGTGCCGGATCGGTGCAGGCTAACTTCTCTCTCCAGGCGGGAACCCTGCTGTGAGTGTTCATTCAGCCTCAGAGGCACTGATGTAGGCCAGCTGGGATTTGACATTCACGCCCACCCTCTCAAAGCCTTGAACCCCAACACGCACGCCCTGAGTCAAACACATTCTGCAGGCATGTATACACACACCTAACTCTGGCGGAAACAGCCGGACGTCATAATTGGCACTTTCATTGCTGTCAATATTAGTCTTGCTGAGGGGGGCTAATATGGGTGAAAGTTGTTTTTTCATGTGCTAATTGTAAAATAGAAAGTTTGAGGCAGAGCGGGAGGCAAGAAAGAGAAAGGAATAGAAAGAGAGGAAAGTTTCAAAGAGCCTGATTTATATCCCCACCCCAGGAATGGATCATTTCAACCATAATTAAGAGTGATACAGTTACTGTCGTACAGAGACGCCATTCAAAGGCAGCAGCCATCTGCTTGTGTTTTACACCCCCGGCCCAGTGATTTACACTGAGGCTGGCTGGTACGGTATCAAGTGCCCGGGAGGACAGATGGAGAGAGAAAGAGAGCAAAGTTTTAATACTTGATTCTCGAAGCCCACATGCTGCCTTCAGTTTTAGTCATGAAAACGTCAAGAGCCTCCATACCTCAGTATGCTAAAGTCAAAGCCATTCCTTCCAAACCGAAAAGCTGGAACTAATCAATTGTTGACAGAGTGTTCCATCTGAAGCCAGCAGAAGGATTTAAGGCCCAGATGCTCAAAACATGGTGATGGACTCGAACCAATGCCCGAGAGTAGAGGTCATAAAGTCGGTAGAAAAACTGTTTGCAAGTGTGTGAACACACACACACACACACACATGTCAATCACTCAATTTGACAACACCAGTAATGACACTTTCCTTCAAAATAGGACATACTAGAACAGACAAAGAGGTCAACATTTTTCTTATTTATTTATTTCAAATGGACCTCAGTAGAGAAACAATGTAAAGCTATGTCAGAACACAACACATAAGATGACATTATATATCAAAAGTGCATACAAAGAAGAAGATCCAGGAGTTGTGAGTTCAGCTTTCTTTTATGTTTTGATTCTCATATTGTTCAGTCGTGTTCTAAAAGGTGTTCTTAAAGCTACAAAATGTTTGTATCACTAGCTCAGTGATAAAATCCCAATGCACTGTAGGTCGTCTTCCTTGGTCTCAGTTGCTTTTGTGCTTCTCACAGTGCTGTTGGCCGACAGTAAAGGAAGCAGAATATTTTCAATTGTTTGGTGTGGAAATGTTTGGCTGACCTCGCTCTGCACTGGAGTGGAGGTCGGCTGAGCACAATGTGTTGGTGGTGGGGGAACAGAGTGACCACAGCGAATAAGGAAAGCAAATAGGCAAAGAGTGACAACAAGTAAATATTGATGAGGATCTTCCTGAGTAGACAAAGCTGAAATTGGAGAGGAGTTTTTGCATCGGTGGGAATGCAAAAAATTTGAAAAGTCTTGAAATATTTCAAAAAGTTTTTATGATTGACTGAGGTTGGAAAGTACAATGAAAACTGATAATAACATACATGAAGCATGTGACTTAAGCATCCACTGAAGCTGCCGTTCCATGGTAGAGACTAGAATATAGTGGCAGACTAAAACATCAGATCGGTGTTGAGAGGATGACACAAACAGAAAGACCACATTTCTATCATGTTTTCTACATTGCTTTTCACCGTATGATCTTGTTGCAAGCTCTTCTTCTGCAATGTTAATCACATCTAAGTGGAGAATTGGGACAACCAACTGCTTAATTGATGAAACAACTCCTAATAATCACTTGCTTTTGCCGCTATTCTCGAAATTTGGTTAAAATTTGCAATACATTTGGATGGAAACCTAACTATTGTTTATACTACCACTAGTGAGTCATAGTTATTTCATTGTAACAGAAATAGCACTTACTGAAAGTCTGTTAACACGCCCTGGTGCTCAATTTTAAAGCAAAGGTAAGAAGTTAAACCACGAAAGGTCAGCAAAAAACAAGATTTTCGGTGGTCTTAAGTTGTTCCTCAATCTAAATAAGACTACATTCAATCTGCAATGAACATAAACGAGGCAAACACACTAATTCAAGCTGGAAGGCAGCTGTTGTTGGGGTAAAGGCTTTGAGATCAACTCTGAGGCTAAAGAGTCGGCCATGGTAGCTGCAGTGGCCTCAGATTCTGTTAAGTGAGAGCCTAGAAGGTTTAGGGACTCCACTAACGACTGTTTATTTAGATTAAAGCCAAGTGCCAATAGTTGATTCTAATTAGATTTATTTCCACAAATGAATGTGACCCCAAACAGATCTGAAAATATCAGAATCCATGCGTCACAAATTTAGAGAGGATGGGACACTGCTGAGTGCCACCTGGCTCACAGTCGCGTCTCCTGCTTTCACCCCTCCTCACCTCATCAGCTGAAGTCGCCGATGCTCCGGATCGATGACTTTCAAGAGCTCTGCGTTTTGATGGATTGACCTTTGCAACGCCAAATACCTTTGCTGCAGAAGTGAATAAAAAAATAAACATAGGCTTTCTGACAGAGGCATGCGTCATGGCAAACGCTGTGAGCATTTGCCGGCGCATTACACTTCGAGCTTGACAAAGACAAAGCAGATCACGTCCCCATGTAGCAAGGTTGGAGAGCAGAGCTGTGATGGATTACGACCATTTATCTTCGGGATAGGGGCTGTGTGAGAGTGTGTCCACCATCATATGTCTATGTGGGATTGTGTGTGTAGATAGATAGATAGATAGATAGATAGATAGATAGATAGATAGATAGATAGATAGATAGATAGATAGATAGAT
>JBBPCS010000882.1:136147-149152 GCA_037974645.1 Hollardia meadi | reverse complement strand
AACTATTTGTCTCTCGCCATTGACTACCATATATATTTTTTCCGAAATAAGGTCCCATGATGGTCCCCCGGAAGGGGTGTGACTTCACCTTTCTATGAGGAAAAGTAGCAGGTGTGTAAAAACATTGTGAATTTACTTTTGTGTGTCAGTTGAGTAGATCATCTGAGATGAAATGGAGCCAATATCCTGGGTCTATTCCCTGGTTGTTTTTAATGGATGTAGTTTTAATGTTACTGAGCACCTCATTGGACTTAAGAAGTAATGTGAATGAGTGGGGGACTCAATTATGTTGTGCTTCTCTTCATCTCAACAGTGTCTACTACAACTAGGTGCACACATGCCTCTCTCATGTGACAGAATAAGATGGGTGAGAATGCAGTGATGTGATTTATCAAGCCTTCTCACAGGGCTGCAACAACTAATCGATTTAATCGATTAAAATCGATGATGAAAATAGTTGCCAACGAATTTATTCGTCGATTCGTTGCTTACGTCATAAATTACGTTGTTGCTCGCACTGACTACGTTACTTCATTTTAATAAGAGCGCTAAATCATTTCGATCACGGCCGAGCCAAGTCAAGCAACTGCATCACAGCGGACATCAAAAGTGTGGGAGCATTTCACGCTAAGGGCTTTTCAGACGGGGGGCGATCGATGCGGCTGGTAAAAAAAGAGCGCAGGTTTGAATAAATACTGTTTTGTTAAATTTAACTCGGTTGTGATTTCCCCCTTTTTGTATGCAAGTTTAAAATTGTCCCAATAGAAACTATTAACGAATATAATTAAGATTAAAGAATGTTTTAATACAGACATAGGTTGCAGGGACTACTAGAATCATCATAATGGTGTGATTGTATGCATCGAAGGGTTAAATTGTGCATTTATGAAGTGCTTTAGAGGAGATTTAAAAATATCGCCATATATATCATGTATCGCGATATAACCTAAAAATATTGCGATATTATTAATAGGCCATATCACCCAGCCCTAATTTCACTGAACAAGGGTGTAAGAGTACAGCTGGGGTTTTATATTGCTAATCTGAGGAGAATGGAATAGAAAGCTTGTGCCATAACAGTGAGTTACACACAGTCAACTTTGGTCTCAAATGTAATGTGCGAAATATCATTGTGACTTGCTCCTAATTTTCATTCTTTGTTTCCTCTCCAGATTCAAAGCTCAAGATCCACATTCATACTCCTATTCATTGCATGTTTGATACCAACCTTCTTTGACAGTCTCATTTTGAATAAAAACTGCCTCCTCTCTTATCTTCTGGGCTCATTTTATCTTAGTGATGTTGGTAAAATTACTGTAGCAGTCATTGTGATAGCCAGTGTTAGCTGGTATAGCAGCAGGTTCCTGTGTGTCCAACTTGAATCTTCGCACTGCCTCTTCATCTACAAGACTCTCTTTAGTTTCCAGATCTTTCCAAAGAAACACTGAATTAATACATTTTTCCCATCATGTGTCTGTAAAGGGAGTGATGGGTCCGTTTTTCTCACCTACATGCATACAGCACTCCATTCTTTTTTTTGATGTGATGTTTGCTAGCAAACATGGATGGATACAAGAGTATTTATAGTGTGTGGTGGTTTCATGACGTTATGCTCGTCATTTTGACAAAAGATTGACAGGTGAAGTTCCCAAACAATACAGTAGACCTCAAATTTGTGAAATCATATTATGCAGTTGAAGCCCGAAGTTTCAGGGAAGATGTGATTTAAAAATCCCCAGATCCAAGATGTCATGACAAGTACAATGAAGCTCATGTGCAAAACCACAAATGTTGAATACGAAATTATGAATTTTATAGTCTGTGGTTACAACGTAAATCTATTTTTATTTTAGGTTTGTTGACAGTAAAATATGTTTATACATTTCAAAATGTTCAGTAATAAAATCTTCCGATACGATCTTTGGGTTCATTCATTTAATAAAAACTGGGATTGGGGCATTTAATTTGGTAGCACTTTTCTAAGCACGCCATTGGATGATAACGACAAGTACGACATGCACGTCGGACCCCAAACGTAGCTGCCCGCTCTCTTTGCCGGAAAAAGTAACTTGGATAAAGTTACCGATAAACAAAACGTGCAAGAAGTACGAGTGGCAACATTTTTATTTTCATTTGTCAAAAACTGTAGAAGTTGTTAATAGAAAATTGGGTCCTCCCCCGTTAGGGATCATCTAAATACACGAAATCTCCCGTTGGCCCACTGCCTAAGTGTGAGAAACAAACATTCTCGTCACGTTCTCTTACCGTGAATGGCTTGGCAGATCCCTTGTCGTCCTTGCCTGATATGATTTTGGCATTCTGTCTGGTCTCCCTCAATCTCTCAATCGAAGGAGGCTTCACAAACACTATGGTTGGTTTAAATTCAGCCGTCCGCAGGTGCTTTATTGTCTGAACGGAGAAAAAGGAAAACAAATACAAATGTTACAGCAAGGAAGAGTGTGAGGCGATACCATCGAGCAACAAGAGGGGGTGACAGCAATAAAATTATAATTAGTTAATAATCATTTATCAATCTCATAAAACCAGCTCTTTGAGGATCTGCTGAGGCACAGCAGTGCCAGATTAACATTAGCATGCTAACATGACAATGCTACATCAATAGCATTGTGTTTGCATGCTAACATTTGTTTAAAATATTAGCATGTTTAAAAATCTGATTAGCACTAAACACAAAGGTCAAAGGTTTTGCAGGGTTTTGGTTATAAACCAAACTTAATTTTCAACCTGATTATCAGGGTAAATGAGAAGTTAAGGGGTCACCAAAGTGATTACAATTCATCTAGAGGGGGAGATGGATGTCTTGACCAATTTTTATAACCGTCTTTTGAATCTTGGAGACTAAGAACTACAAACCTCAACCTCATTGTAGTGATAGAAGAAAAGTCAGGGGATCACCAAAGTCAGGTGCATTCATCATTTGGGAACCATAAATATCTGTATAAACTTTGTGCCGATCTATCTAGTTGGTAGACACTTTTCACAGGTTAAGTGAAAACTTACAGCTGCTGGTGGTTGAAGAGTAAAAGCCCAGGGATCAACAAAGTCAGAAAGATTGAGGATCATAAATGACAGTACAAATATTGATGGAAATCCATTCAATAGTTGTCCCTAGATCCATACAGCTAGCATGACTTAAACATTATTTCTGCAAATTAAATGATTTTTGACTGACAAAACAATCTGAGCTCGAGCTTCACTTATACTGGAGATCCCAACGAGTCCTTATCAGTAGTTTATGGCTCAGTTGCCATGAAAATGCAGATGTTCAAATTTACCATTATTCTGAGCACCTTTAGGACCGCTCTTCCCTGTTCACCTTTTTGTTTATATATATTCGAATTTGCTCTAACCTTTGCTTTATTGTTGATTATAAAATCACTGGAATATTTTTTAGGCCTCGAAAGATGAATCAGTCTGAGAAAGATTACTACTGTCACATCTCATTAAAATGGGTTGCTGCATTTTAAAGGTGCCAAGCTTAAAAAGTTGGAAACCACTGCTTTAAGGTCTGAGTGGGTGAAACAAAAAACAGGCCTCTGGTTATATCGTGCATGCGGTTCTCTTAGAAGATAGTGGAGGATACATTTATGTCCACATATGCCTTGTCTTCTTTTTTCTTATTTCTGGATGACATGCATGACATGACACCACCAATCTGGTTCCCGAGAGGTAGAAGAGAGGTCAGAGTTGGTTAGTGGTGGCGTCAGGCTCTCCCCTGGTTCTGGCACTGCAATCTGGGCTTCTCACTGTGCTAATAGGCAGTGGGTCCAAACCCACAACTGATAGGAAGATAGATAAAAACCCAAAAGGAGGGGGAGGAGAAGAACCACTGTCATCAGCCGCTCACCAAGTCAGCATGGGAGCAGTAACATGCTGTGACTCTGCCACTGATCTAATCCATGAGTCATGTTGGAGAATGGGCTCATAGTGAAGGTAGGGAGAATGACTGTTGGCTTACACAACACCACAAATGTGTGCCAAAAACAGAAGAGTACATACCTAAATGTACATACACCCACATGAGCTTCTACAGACTCTTTCTCACGTGCTAGTTGAGGGCTCTCGGGCTGACTCTCACTACAGCTCAGGCTGAGGTGGTTTGACAACATGCCAGGCTAATCTACAGTATATCATGGTGTATTTGCCTGTTTGTCATTATCCACTGAGCAAAAAAAAACAAAACAGACAGGAGCTGGTGGGGCAGTGGCTGGACGATACAGGCTGGGCCTGCATTAATGGGTATTGTGCTCAGGGGTTTGTTGAGGCTCACTGACAAGCCGGCCATTTGTGTAGGGTCTGATCGCCACCACCCAAGACACATAAGCCAAAGAGGAAATCTTAAAATAGAGGAAATTAGCAGTAATTGCTCCCTGAAAATACCCTCTTCAGAATCTGCTTTAGTAACCCAGTAAGCAGCCAAGGTCTCAGGAAAGCCATGGAAGAGAGAGATCTGCTTCTGAGATAGGTGGCAGCAGTGGTGGCTAAAAAGGGCTAAAAACACAGAGGAGAGAGGGATGGTGGAACTAGAATAGGATTTGTGTCACTCACATGAGGCTGGACATCCAATAAGCACACTTTGTTCTTGGAGAGGACGGAGCGTATCGAGTCTAGACTTGTCCCGTAGTAGTTCCCTTTGTACTCGCCATACTCGATGAACCTGAGAGGTGAGATGGAAAGAGATTGAAGGAGAGAAGACATGGGAAGATTGCACCTATTGTGGTGATTTTGTGCACAGATTAGTATCTAAAGCAGTTCTAATGTTCCTTGGGAGTAACATTAGACTCTCGGTCTAGTCCGGTCGACTGCGTCAGCACCCTCCTGAGATTCATCTTAGAAATAATGATATATAAAATCCCTACAAATCCAAAGAGACAGGAGGATTACTCTTTGAACCGCGGACAGGTCTGAAGATAGCAGAACTTAAAAACCAGACGTTTTGGCAGAACGTGTTTTTATATAATCTCCTACGCTACCCTTTCAATCAGTAACACCTGTTTGTTCCAGAAAGAGCACATAAACCCTGAATGCCAAAACCTTCCCTCCTTTAATCCAGAAGGATTTTAGCCTGACAAGCAACTGCATGGGCGCAAGCAAACAAACAGTTTTCCATCAGATAATCTTCCCCCTTTCACACCAATCAGCTGACACGAAAAAAGCCACCAGTGTATTTATAGCTGAAAACAAGAAGGAAAAAAGGCAGTGAGGGCAGTAATGACGTGGAAAGAATTTGAAGCTAATCGGAGTGCGTGGTACGTTTACAGTCTGCTCATGACGAGTGTCGGACAGAGTGACTGCATCAGTGTGAATGATTCCATGTAAAAAGGTTTTATGGTAATTGCTCATGTAAGAAAGTTTTACTCAGCATTTTTGAAAAGAAGGGAGACATTTAAGAGCTTACACTAGTCTGTGTTTAATAACTCACACCTTGCAGCATACTGCCCTGTTTGTCGCCAGAGGAAAAGGTATATAGATTACAGGAAGGGATGCCCATGGAGGTTTGGCTATACTAAGAGTTTGGATTGTTGCCATTTTGACAGAGAACAGGGCTTCCCTTGGGAAAGTTGTTGAAGCTAAACAACACGTTGTTGTGGCCCAAATTCAGAAACCTTTTAATTCTGCACAGAGCACATTGTTTCTGCTTCATGCAATGAGGCGTAACACAAACAAGTTCATCTCACTCCTTGTCTACTTTGCTGCCTTGTAATTTCAGCGTGGAGTGTCCCACGCATCTACCCCACATCACAGCTCTGTCACTCACCCCTCCGACTCCCTGGAAAACATTGCATGCCTCGACCTACACCGCAACATGACCTAAATATACAGCCCTCTTTCCCTTTCGTCTCCCTGTATGCTATGCTATGCTATATGCGCTATGCTATATGCGCTCACCACCACAGGCTTCCCACTATGTCATAAGTAGTGTATGTTTGCGTGCGTAAATGTTTTGCATGCACACACTATGGTATATCTTTTTGCACCCCCCCCCAGCTCTTGTGAAACCAGCAGAAAGGCATCAATCATTTTTGACCATTACAACTTGCATTTCAATTTGTTGGCCACAAATGTCAAGGCGGGCCATGGTGTGGCTGCATTCAGAGTGACTGCCTGAGGAAAGAAGGAAGCAGGGACAGGAGACCTTGGGGCCACTGTCTGGAGATCTGTTACCAACACAGGGCCCAGCCCTGTCAACACCAGGTCACACACAGTTACAGAGACACACAGACGAGAGCAGGGAGGACTGTTTGAGCAGTGGCAGCAAGTGCTGCACCAGCCAGACTGCTGCTTTCACTGCTGCACTGCCTCTTAGTGGTCCAGAACACAGACACAGAGGAGTCTCAAATCTCACATTTTTCATTAAACTTTCAAATAGCTAAAACCTACATGGAAAAATTGTATGCATGTAAATCCTTCAAATGTGATCTGGGCTCAAAGATTAGTTTATTAATCCAATAGTTGAGGTAAAAAGTCAATGTTCATAATGCCAAACATTCTCTACTTCCAGCTTCACAAATGTGAGGATTTGCTGCTTTTCTAGGTTATATTAAGTCATTATTTAACTACCTGAAATTCCATTAATAAAATATTAGGGCCACTGTCATTAAGATTTTGAAATTGTAGTCAAAACATTTTTAAAAAATCTAATGTTATGGGACTAATGTAATTTCATGAGCAAAACGTTGTAATAATTTGAAAATAGCCATATTTCTACAAACAGAAAAGTCCTAATATTTAGAGAGTAATGTCGAAATATGATGGGATATTTCCTTCATTGTAGTAAAATGAGAGTGGATGGAACCAGGAAGTCCTGAAGTCATACATTTCGACAATAAGCAACTTGATATTTCAGTCACCAAGGAATTCTTTTCTTGTTGGGTCCTAAAACTCTTTATCGTCCAGCATTATTATTTCAATGTGTTAAAATTCAACACACGATATTTTGATATAGAACACTCTTGAAACTGGTTAATTTATTTTGGAAACTGTCACGAATGATCTAATGACAAACTTGCACATTTTTTCCTGTGTTTCTGTGGGAGACTCAATAAGAGACAAAAAAAATATAGGTGTGTTCACAATGTGCGGCAGAGGCAGGGTTAAAGTCCTAAATATTGACATTATAAATATCTGTAGTCCATGTCCACTGTAAAAATGTAGAATCTGAAAGTTGAACCGTGTGCTGGCCCTGTTATTTTCCTTCACTTAGACCAAACACACTTGTGCCTACTTGTTGTTGTGGATATCTGTCTCGAAGAGGTGTTTGGAGATAAAGTGGTACTCCACGCCGTCGCTCTCCTGGTTCTTCTTGGCCCGACTGGTGTCTGAGAGAGAGCAGAAGAGAAGCAGTGATTACCTCAAACCCAGACTGTCTGGCTCACTGTTGGGGCTGAAAGCATCTGGACCACGCCCCTTATTAACATCGCTGCAGGCCTGAAACACTGCACGCTGGGCCTTGCCAACCCTTGTATATATTATTGTGTAATAGCACTATAAAATACACAACCTGTAGTGCTGCGGCACTAAACTCAGACACTTAACTGACATTCAGCAGAGGTTTACTGCGTCTTATTAAATTTATCTCTTGTGATGTGGCTCCAGTGCCTGTAGAAACAGAAGCCGGAGCGTTAAATGGTAAATGTCCTGTATTTATATAGCGCCTTTCTAGTCAGCTTAACCACTCAAAGCGCTTTACACTACAAGTAGGCATTCACCCATTCACACCCATTCATACACTGGTGGCAGTGACTACCATGCACGGTGCTACCTGCTCATCAGAAGCTGTAATCATTCACACACATGCACTCACACGCCGATGGCGCAGCATCGGGAGCAATTTGGGGTTCAGTATCTTGCCGGGGATCGAACCACCGACCTTCCGATCACTGGGCGACCGCACTACCACCTGAGCCACAGACGCCAGTGTTAGCCGGCAGTGTCAGCTGCGGTACAGTAACTGAGTTTGGGAGCTCTCATTGACATCAAGTCTCTACATTTACTTGGCCATAAACCATAAAGCCTTCCTGTAAAAAGGGCGGCATGTGGAGGGAACGTGTGCAGACAGCGTTGGTGGATGTGTAAGGGTCAAGGGGTCAACTCTCACTCCAGCTCATCTCAGTAGTGAGATGTTCAAAGGTCAGAGGGGAGAGTTGAACACCTGTCAGACACTGCGACCAGCTCCAAAACAAACTATTAAACTTTTATTACCTTCAAACAAAGCTGCCAAGTTCTGCTTTACTCTCCTGAGTTCTTTTCATCAGCATGTGCTGAGGCTGTGCCCTGGTAGTGGACCAGTGCCTTTCCTTTATATGGTCCAGACTGATCTACAGGGTTCATGGAAAACTAATGGTGTGATTTATGTGATGCGTCACTTGCTCAAGAAGGAAAGACAGCCATAAATCCCAGTGTGGTGGAGAAGACACTGAGGGAGATCAATGACATTTCTGTCACTGGCCTCAAAACATGAGGAGTTGGCCAAAACAACCTTGTCATAAGATAACATATACTTATACCTCCCATTCAGAGATGTCTAAGACAGAGTGCCAGACAGCCCCTCGGCAGTTAGACCAACACCATCCCACCATGCGTTATTCTGGCATCTGTTTTGTGGCACAGAAAATAATTACAGTGCAACAAAAGAATGTGCATCCGTTCAATCCCAAATCATGGAAAATATCAGTAAACTTGGACTGGAATCAAAATGTTTAACCCATATAGCTTATTGCAATGACGGCTGGTTTACATTTTACAGCGACAAGCAGAGAAAGAGAGAGAGAGAGAGCGAGAAAAAAAATCTCAACCGGGTACCACACTGCATGTAACTCATATTTCCTCAAACTCATGTCGCAGTTTCCCTCCAAGTGCTAGATGGTGACTATGCAATTACTAATGCCACTGCCATGCTTAAATGTGTAAATCAGAAAGATTTATTTGTCCCAACATGCTGGCTTTAGGGCATCAGAACTGCAAAAATGCTCACAAGGCTTGGAGAGTCAATTGCAGTAGAGCTGGATGGTGTTCAGAACTATGGCTAGCTGTCATTGCTTCCTTAAAAGGAGAAAAGGGGGAGGAGGCAGTGGAAGAAAAGACAGTTTAAAAAACTGGAAGGAAAGTGAGAAATAAACTAAGAAAGAAAGGAGAGTGGGCAGCTTGGTGCCAATTGGTAAAGCAGTGGAATGGCATGGCTTCAGGAGGTAGAAAAACACAGTTTCCTCCATCACTCAGAACTTGTCAGGCAGACTGAGGAAAGCTGACAACTACGCTACACAGGAAGAGAAACAAACACCTGGGCTTTGAGAGGAGCAGTTTGAGAGCTGTTACTCACTGCCAGACAGTGTTTGTGTCAGACTGCACCTTCACCGTCAAACAGCACAAGTGCTCGAGCACACTCTGAAAACTAAACTGGAGCAAGAAAGCTAAACATCCTTAACCTAAAATGATTATTATAATTTGTTGCTAAAAAAAACTCACAGGGTGCACTGGGCTGACGTGTAGTGGGAATTTGATCATGCATCCTGAGTGCTTACATTTCGTCGTGGATAGATTTAGAAGAGGCTTCTTGGGCAAAAATTGGGGTAGAAAGAGGGGCAACCGCCATGACAACACAGCTGTATGAAAAGGGTCTTTGTTCTTCTTGTTCTTCTTATTCTTCTTGCTTATTTTATCTCTCTGAGCATCCTTGTGTTTACAGAAAATTGTCCTGAGGTTACATCAGTTAAACTGAGACCTATAGACATAAAGCTTGCTGATAAAAGATTTTGCGTGGGCGTCCTAGTAGTTAAGATACATGCAAACGTCCCTGATTCAATTCTGGCAAGGGATCATTCTTGTTTGTTATACTCCTCTGTCTCCCGGGTTTCCTGTCTGTATCTCTAATGACTAATGACAAAATAAAACCAAAACTGTCAGAAAAATAAAATCTTGAAAAAAATGTTTTCTGGTTTAATTAAGATGAAATAGAGATTCTCTGATTAACTTTGTTTATTTACAGTATAATTTTCTTTCCCAAAATAAATATTTGAAAGTTTTGTAAGCCTATCATACAATGTAGATACAAAGTGAAGTCTTTTTATTGAAGGTTGAACAGTTTTACTGTCGGTGCAGTTATCTGATGTCCCACAGTCCACCTGGACATCTTATAAGCCTGAATCTGAAACCATGGAGTGGTACTATAAAACACACATAAGACACGCAGCTACACACACAGAGAAGAAAGAAGAAACATGCAGTGAGCAAAGACTGGAAGACAAACGGAATCGACTGGACAGCTAATGCTAGATTTGACCACAGACACAGGCAGGAGTTGACCTGACCTCAGTGAGGTGAAATGGCGTGAACTTACGTGGGATGGTCACACTGAAGTGCTGGGGGTCTGAGATCAACAGTTTCCTCTTGAGCTCATTCAAGCCAACACCTGTGGGTCCTGCACAAACACAAACCAGCGAACACGGAGTGAAAATGACAGAAGTGACAGAATCTAACAAGACTTTTCATAAATGTAAATGTAAAATCAATAGCATTTCTGTGTCGGTGTTACTTGGAATGAGACTTTGTAAGATTTATCATGGCATGTCAAAATTAACATTCAGGATCATTAACATATTAAAGTAATTCAGTGCTACATTTGCATAAAGCTGAGGGACTCAAAAGACACAAAAAGAGACTCGAGAGAAAAATTAATAATCAGCTTGAAGCAGCAGAGACAGAGATATCCTGACTTTTTTTTTTCCCTTATACGAGTCAAGCTCCAAAAACACTGGATCCCATAATGCAACTTGACAGTGTCTTTCATTAGATTCTCCCTGACATTATTTGGTTTAGACTTTTGAAAGCTCCCGTAAGAGCTACAGAAGGCAAACATTTATACAGTAAATCTTCACAGGTTGAGTCATACTCATGAGGAGTTAACTGAACTTGATATGTAAAACAAACAAAAGTCAATAATACATTACATACATTTGAACAAAGCCTCTGCACCATATCCAGGCTTATATATTGCCAGTATTATTAGTAAAAGAGTTGTGGTATAAGAATTAGTTACTTATCTAACACTGTTTAATTTTACATTGCATTGTGTGACTTTTATCACTATTCGCTGAAATATATTATTGTGTATATTATACTTTTAAATACTATTTTTCATACATGTACTTCAGTTTGAAGTAGGTTCTAAATTGTTTAATGCCATCTCTCTAAGTGTTATCATTTCTTCTTTTATTTTGATTTATTTCATTCAAACTGTTCATTATGTGTTTTCTTACCACTTATTTGTCTCTGTGCAGCTCGGTGTGAATTTTCCTTCTGGGATCAATAAAGTTTTATCTTATTTTAAACTATACCTTTCTGACATCCTTTCTGGAATTCTTAATGTTTCCCTGACCCTGTGCCCCTTAAATTCTTTCTTTGGTTTGTCGCCTGTTGAAGGCTGGTTTACTGGATACCAAGCTGACCAAATAGCCAAAAATTGTAAATTGTCAGAACGGGAAGAATCCTATCTCCCCTGAAACAAGCGGAACTTGGTTAAAAGATTAGAAGAAGATGTCTTTTCTCCACTTAGAAAAAATCAATCACACAGTCAGAGGATCTGTGAAAAGATTTCACAGGACCTGGGACCCCCTCCTCTCTGTTTTAACTCTCTAACACCAATAGACATTTAATCTGATCAATACCTCTTTCTAGTCTGTTTATCCCTGTTTTTCCCCTCATCTGTGACTCAAGGAAGTGTATTTTGTACCCCCTTGGACATGTTGGAGTGTCAACCCCAAGCACGGAGTGGCTAATCGGGATAAACGGGAAGATTCCTGGTGGGCCGCGCTACTTGTTGGGCTGCAAGATCGGCGACAGGGTCAGTAAAAACAGCCAGGCGGCCCTATACGCTCACTATGCACATTGCGTAGGGCCCCGCAAATTAAGCAAGGCCCCACCTCCCTCTCATGTCAAAGTGAGTGGAATGTTGACAACTTAGATGACAGGAAGAAGCAGAACTATCGTTCTGGGAACAAGAAAAGAAAAAAAAACTCCATGAGAGTGAATTGCGAAAACAGCAGTCAGATAAACTTGTTATCTCCTCTCCAAGTTTGATGTCAGCAAATAACAGTAGTGTTAAGTTGATGTGCTAGTGAGCAGTGCATCTCTCTCTAGTCTGAATGTCTTACTAACCTAGCTGGGCAGTGCAGTGAATCTCGGTCTGTCTGTGCCTTGCTTGCTTGCCAGCCTTTGCCAGCCTTCATGCCTGACAAAAGTTAGAGAGAAATACAACTATTTATTACGTTTGATAAACGCCGACGGGCAATGGTGTTTAAAAACTGCAGCTTGAAATTGAAAAGAGAGCTGCGTCGCGCGTGAACATCTGTTCATATTCTTAAGCAAGAGATGAAACTCACACTTTCCAGCAGCAACCTCTGTGAGGACCAGCCCAGACAATATGTGGGCATGATGTCACTCCTCATAGGCACAGATAGTTTTAAAAAAAGACAATGATTACCTCGTCTCACAGTCAACGTTTTAATTACCTCTGGCAAGACGGAAAGCAACTGATTGTCATTGACTATTGATTAAATAGCCTATTGTATTCAAAATGTTAAGTAGCTAGGCATATACTGGAAATATAAATATGAATCTCTGAGTAAACCATCAAGTTTTCAGCCAGGCCATAGTTTAGTAATTTACATTTGAAAATGTATTAAATGAAATCTGGGGGAGCCTGTTTAATGGGCCTGATGGGAGCTGATAGAATTATTAACAGTATTGTTATAATTTTTTTGCCCAGGCTGTAAAGGGAACCAAAGTTCATCCCAAAGTTAATCTGAAGAACCGATAGAAAATATTCTGTTCAATAAATATTGTTTATTTATACCTCATTCTGTTCTGTATAGGTCTACTTTAGGTCTCACTTTACAAGAAAGGCCAGAGCAGACTGAGGTCTTTTGGAGTGCAGGGGGCACTCCTGAAGACCTTCTATGACTCTGTTGTGGCATCAGCCATTTTCTA
>JBBPCS010000882.1:124594-134594 GCA_037974645.1 Hollardia meadi | reverse complement strand
TTGACTAGGAAACTTCACCTGACTTTTCATCGGCATGTGGATGACTAGATGGACTGAATTTTCATTTTTAGATGAACTATTCCTTTAAAATCTGAATTAACTTTTTTTCCCCCAGCAAGTACTGCACTTCTGCGGAGTGATGGCCATGTGCTCATTCAAGTATGCAGACTCTGTTTCAAGAAGTTACTACTGACATCTCTCTGAATTTAATTAATAGATAATAATATGGCTTTTGAGAGGGTTATTAAGCATTTTCTTGTTAAAGTAAAGAGTATATCTTGTGACAAGGGCATCATAGCATACCCTCAAGAAATAATGGTTATGAAATAATGATGTAAGACAAAACATATTAAGTCCCGTATCATATTAGGCCTACAATATATAAATTTAAAGTATGCAGAACAAATGGCCAAGTTGGGATGTAATGGAAGTGGGCCAAGTGCTGAGCCTTGTTGCTGTCAGCCAGTGACGAGCTCCACCACACTTTACTTTGCAGGGCTCTGTATTCCCCCTGGCCATGCTAAAGTGTACTTCCTGGGGAGTAGGACTTTCGTGCGTTCAGTGTGTGTGTGTTTTGTGGAAGTTGAGGGTTGTGTCACGAGGACATTTTGTCATTATGGTTTGTGTATATGTTGACATATCTACACTTTTGTTACCGTTTGTTCTCTAGACTCAGCTGCACTGTATAATAAGAGGTTCTACTATAGCTTTATTGCTACTACAACAATTGATTATTGTAATTACGCGACATTGTGTTAGCCTGACACTAAACTTTCCCACGGAAGCATTCCACAAGTCAAGGTGTCAGGTGAAATTCCATTGAAACGAATGGCAGTAAAAGGTCACATTCGTGAAAAATTGCACATTTAGCTAGCTTAGATTTAGTTTTTTCTGTTAAGTAAAACCATTTTAGCACGTATACCAATTTCTCGGTTCCCGAAAGGTTACTCTTATACCATGCGCCTAGCTAGAAGTTAGCTGCAACAGAAGTTCGTTGCGAGGTTAATAGCGCCTGAGCACCACACAGACCAAGTGTAGTAATATTGCGTCATTGTGTGAATAGTTGTATTAAAGCTATATTGTCTTTATTCCAGATAAAGCTATAACGATATTTTCGACTATTTTTATTTAGAGACAATATGTTGGTACTCACTTTGCATTAGAGGTCGGAGTTGAATGGTTCCTTGCTGGTCACAAAGTACTCCAATGGTTCATTCGAACTTCTCAGTTGTTTAATTTTCCTCTTTAGAAATCGTGATTTGTTCCTTTACACCCCCTTAAATCATCCCCACTCTCTTGGCTGTCTACTAATCAACATTCCAAAATGTTACGCCTCGGCTGTGCCACTCTCCAAGACAGATAAAATGGCTTGTCAAGGCGCTGATTTGGAAACGGTTTGTTTATTTAGACATAACGTTAGCAGACGGATATGTTACAACACAAAGCTGTTCTGAGATCTGCACCGTACAGAGCTTTCACACTAGCCCGCCCTATCTGCTCGTTCATTGGTCATCATTACTATTAAGGTGTGCCCAGTGGTACAGTTCTTTATTTTTATTGGTTTGTGCTATTGTCAATCATCAGCTAACTCTTAAGACAGCATAATTCTTTGAGAAATAGTGCTTATAGACATATAAATATTTATAAGAAACTGCAATCTAAAACAAAAAGGGTGATGATTGTGAATCGCTATTTTATTCTACAAGATATTTGCTGTCAGTTAAAGTGAGACTATTCAATTCCGACATTATATCTTTGTCAAATAAATATTATACGTTTTATACCTGTTGGGACAGCCCATAATTTAAAGCAGCACTTATGAGTATCTATCAAGCTCTCCAATTGTAAAGTCACTGAGATCTAGGCTATAACAATAATTTATTCAGCTGTATTTTATTTTTCAGCTTCGTTTCAGAGTTGGAATAAAGTTAACTTGAACTTGACTATATTTTCTAAAAATGGATTTTATTTTAAGAAGAAGTGGTCAAGTAATGCAAGTCGGTATCACTTGGGTGAGTTTTGTTACTTTAATACTCTACTCGATATAAAAGTGGTTTGATAGCCCCCCCTGCAGGTCATGTTAACACAAAACGCAACAAGTAGGCAAAGACCAGAAAAGATACTTTGTAAATGACTAGTTGATTCTGCCTGAAGACTATTCTAAAAATAAATAAATAATGTGTTAAAATAGCTGAAGACAGACTGGTGTTTTACTTCAGTCACAGTCAAGAGTGTGTAATCCTACCGACCACTGATCCAGAGAAAGCCCACACACATGCAGCAACAATAATTGGCCACCTGAAGACAGAAAGCATTTACCTTATTGCAAGATACTTAGAACTTAGAAAAACCTGTGTGCGTGTGTGTGTGTGTGTGTGTGTGTGTGTGTGTGTGTGTCTGTGTGTCTGTGTGTGTGTGTCTGTGTGTGAACGAGTTCCAGAAATGTGCTAACAATAGAAGCACCCCCTTTGTGCCCTCTCGTCCCCACATTAAAGGGTGTTGTGTGCCAAAACGCTGAACCGCAGCTTCTTTTGTCCTCAGCCTGGGATATGATGTGGGATATATTGTCCTGGGACAATAGGGCCCAGCAACCCTCTTCTGACAGCTACTCACTCTGAACCATCAATAAAGCCTGGTCAAAGCCACAAAATGTGAAGACACTGCGATGCTTCTTCCTAGATGTACAGCATATATCGCCAACTATTTTGATAATCAATTAGTTGATTCAGTCATTCCTCAAGCAAAAATCGCAAACATTTGTTGGTACCAGCTTCTAAAATGTAAGGATTTTCTGCTTTTCTTTGTCGTTTTTAATAGTAAATGAAGAGTAGGCCTATTTGTTGTGGACCGTTGGTTGGACAAAAGAAGCAATCTAAAGAAAAAGTCACTTTGGGCTCTGAGAAATTGTGACAAGAATTTTTCCCCAATTTCTTGTTTATTTCATTGACTAAATGATTAATCATGAAAATAATTGGCATAAATCGATATGAAAATAACCTTTAGTGGCAGCTCTAAAATATGTTTATGTGTCATGTTATATTGGTATGTCTTTATTACAGCATTACTGTTGTCTTTAACCATAGTGCTGTTTGCAGAACTTTGTTCAGTTAAAATGGTCAATACTTACGCAAATGTTTAAATACAACTTGGCCTCATTTACTAGTATTGTGACAATGAGAAATCCTGCCCTTGCAAAAATAAATACAGTTATCATGATATAATTTTTGTGGATTCTATCTAGTTAAAAACTATCCCAGCAAAACTTAAAATCCCTCGGGTAATATCAAGCAATAATTCATAAGGATTTATCATTATAGGTGACTTCGAGAACCTTGCTTGCAATGACAAAGTACAACCACTAGATGTCAGGAGAGAACAAGTCACTGTTCAACATAAGCCTGTAATGGCCTATAAAACATTATATCTACAGGCTTTGATTGTAAATGGACTTCCTAACTGTATAAATAATTCTAATAGTTAAAGATGCAGTTGTGGATAGAAAAAACAATTTATCCGACGCAACAGCACAAGCAAAAGGTTTACAAGTTTTTGAGACTGATCGACTCCAACCAGTGTGTGTCCCGGATGTTTGCATCGGAAGAGGGAGGTGGAAATGGGGGGTGGGTGTTGCAGTCGGGGTTGCCAGGTCTGTACAATACCCACATTTGTCCATCGTATTTGAAGGGGATGTCTGAAATACTCAATTTCGCGGAAAGCCATTGGTAGAATCCTTTCCGAACTTGAGATTTTTATATTTCATTCCTATCAAATTTGTGTGTTGCAACCTCATTGTAGACCTAAAAAATAATACCACAGCAATTCATCATTCAATTTAAAAACAGTCCAGTGTTTTCTAATTTGGGATGAGTACCGAGAGCAGCTATACAATATATACATAGCCAAGAAGCAGCAGCACATCATGTTGGTTACATGATATAATGGTATTATATGATTACATGGCACTTTTCTTAGGGCCATTGATTTATAAAGGCTGTCCCATACTAGTGAAGATCTCATATCTGGCAACCCAGCGCGCAGCTTCGCTGCTACGTTTTCTCGGCAGATAGAAACACGGCCGTGTGTGTCTGAGTGGGAGATGGACTGAGTGAGGGCGCTCTTTCGACCAGTGCTGGCGATAGCATAGAAATACCCACAGGCTAGGTTGAAATAATTGACGATTTCAGGTCGCTGAATCAACAAGAAAAACATTGTACCGTTATCAGTCTTTCACATCCCACTCCAAACACACTAACACGGCATTGATGGTAATGTATGCAAGGAAACAACCGAGACTCGGCGATGGGTAAACACCTATTTAACGTTACTTATTCAGATTTTCCTTTTCCTCGTAGCTACGCTTTGACAATCCGCCATTTTTATTGAAACCAAAATAAGTGTCTGGAAACTTGCACGTTCAGCTGTTTCGGAACTTTCAACTATTTCTCAACAGTGACATTTGAAGCTTCATATTCACAACCGTTTTCTTTATATTTGCAGGTGCGACCGAAGAGATTCTCAGCCCTATCAGGTACTTATTAGCTAAACGTAGCCTGCTAGCTTGCTAGCAGCAAGTAAGATTAAAATGGACACTCTAGTTCAGGCTTCTGGGGAGCACAACAGGCCCCAGTCAGTGCAGAAAAATAACGCGAAAAGTAAATGGTTTTGTTTGAAATTGCAGTCTGAGAGCCGCAAATAATGAATAACCTAAATATTGTCAATTAAAGACACTACAGAGTGAATGTATTCGTCGAATTGAACTGTTTTGGAAATGGTACAGGCGAATTTTATTGCAGCTCAAAGCTAATGATAGCTTACTTACTGTTAGCTTGCTTGCTAGCCAGTCCGATTAGGGCCTGACCGCAATCTGTCATTTTAAGGATATAAAGCTAGCTTAGCTAGCTAAGCTCTCGAAACATGAAAGTGTCCGAAATATACACTGCAAACCAATGTATTAACAGTGAAATTCACAATATAGTTAATGAGCCAGAGTTAAGGCAAATACTAGTTTGTCTGATAAATGTTATGTTGACTTCGTCATTATTAGAAATTATAAATGTCATTATTCACAAACACAGTATTACCAACTAATAAACAGCCACACTAGCATAGACAGTATGGCTACTTACCCTAGAAAGAATAGACACCAGTAATAAATCTGCTGCATTCATACCAAATTAGCTGCATGAATGGAGAAAAGCTCTGCAAATTAATTCCTGAAATATTAAAACTTTGACGACAAGCACTCTGACATTGTAGTACTTTGAACAGCCAGACATTATGTTTAACAAGAGGGCAACATAAAGGATGAAATCATTGTTCACACAAGATAAGAGATTGTAGTAAGATGTTTGATTTGTTTCTACAGACTCTCAAATACTCGTCTAAGAGCCATCCAGGAGGGGACCACCGACATGAAAAGATGCGAGACTCCTCAGATGTCACTCCCCCCTGCAAAATGCTCAGGAGGTCTGACAGCCCCGAAAACAAACACATCGACAGCACAGGGCACAGCAGAGCAAAGGCTGTCCACACACATCGGGCCAGGGACAGGGATGGAGGTGAGACACAGGTTATTGAGAATAAAATGGGTTTGGATTAAAAACGGATTGCTTCCTTTAATGGCAACACACACTTTAACACTGAAACTTAGCTGTGTGCAGCTGTGTAAATATTTTTTACTGTCAAACAGTACAGTACAGTGCGTATTTCACTGAAGAAGTAGTGGGTATTCCAACCTTTGTAGTTTTTGATCAAACAAGCATAAAATAGATCTGAACTATATAATGGACTTTAGTGGTAACCACCCAAATTTCTATTTAATCAAAAGGCATTTTAACAGGTTGAGTATACCTCAAATGTCTGCAGTTGGTTGAACATTGTGGTTTCCATAATGCTAACCATAAACTGGGATGTTTTGTGGATGTATTTGAATTCTAATGCAATGGAGTGAAAAGCAACACCACACACTGCCCAAACATTCAGGTGTTTAAGGAAATATCTTGTAAGGGAAAATGGGTATATATTTTTTTTCCTTGTGTAGCAATCACTGTCAATGTCAGAAGTACATTTTGTAGAGGTTTGAAAAGGTGATTTTCAGAAATGTAAAGTGGAAAATTGTATATGGGTGTGATGATTTTTAAATCTTGTTGTAGAGTTACTTTTGTAGTATGTTTTCTTTGCAAAATAACAAACGAGGAAACAAAGCATTTCTCAAAATTGTATTAACTGACGAAGCAGTTTGATCCATGCATTAGGTGAAATGTTTGTGTATGAGCAAACTGTATGAAACTTCCTACCTGCGGTGAAACTTCTTCAACTATTCTGTTGAACTGCTAGAATAGACTTTGCAAACATAATGTTACTGTATGTGTGTGCAACAACTCTGTCTAAAGTCAAGATGACAACGTAATCGAGGATATACAGTATTACAGGGTTTCCCTTGCTGACAGACTTGATGTTGCCAATGGGGTGGTTCCTTTAGAGATTTTGAAAAAGTCAAAAGTTGAAAATATGAGAAACGCAAATAAAGTAACTGGAATTTGTGTACAGGTGGTTAGAGTATTACATTTTATTTTGAGTAGTGATGATGGCTCAAACAATTGCTCGAGTAACTCAATTACAAAAAAAACTTTGATGCAAAGAATTTGCTTTGTTTAATTCATATAATTATGTACAGCACACAGTTTTTTGCACAGATAATTACTACTGACCCACAATGAAAAGGTGATTTTCAGAAATGTAAAGTGGAAAATTGTATATGGGTGTGATGATTTTTAAATCTTGTTGTAGAGTTACTTTTGTAGTATGTTTTCTTTGCAAAATAACAAACGAGGAAACAAAGCATTTCTCAAAATTGTATTAACTGACGAAGCAGTTTGATCCATGCATTAGGTGAAATGTTTGTGTATGAGCAAACTGTATGAAACTTCCTACCTGCGGTGAAACTTCTTCAACTATTCTGTTGAACTGCTAGAATAGACTTTGCAAACATAATGTTACTGTATGTGTGTGCAACAACTCTGTCTAAAGTCAAGATGACAACGTAATCGAGGATATACAGTATTACAGGGTTTCCCTTGCTGACAGACTTGATGTTGCCAATGGGGTGGTTCCTTTAGAGATTTTGAAAAAGTCAAAAGTTGAAAATATGAGAAACGCAAATAAAGTAACTGGAATTTGTGTACAGGTGGTTAGAGTATTACATTTTATTTTGAGTAGTGATGATGGCTCAAACAATTGCTCGAGTAACTCAATTACAAAAAAAACTTTGATGCAAAGAATTTGCTTTGTTTAATTCATATAATTATGTACAGCACACAGTTTTTTGCACAGATAATTACTACTGACCCACAATGCTGTGGACACAGGATGTAAAGTGACGGTGCAGATTGCAAAATAGAGAAAGAGCGAGAGAAAATAGCAAGAGGGGAAGAAGAATGACAGGCTAGAGATAACAACAAAAATGTCCAATCTTTGGGATCATTTCAAGCTGAAACAAAATGAGAAAACTGTACGGTTTGTCAACTGTATGTGTGTCTAATATCAAACCAGCCTACCGCCATAACACAACCTCAGTGCATACAGCATCTGAGCAGAAAGCATCCAGTCTACATATCCAGTCCACACGGAGCTTACTTGACATAAGATAACATTAACGTTAGCATATACCATACCAGTAAATCAATAAGATTATCTCTCTAGTATTTCTGCTATACCGTAGTGTTCCCAAACAGCAGGCCTGAAGGATATCGAAGGGTCCTCAAGCTCTGGCTTCTCATTTGCATTCGCCATACGAGGCTCATCTGTGCACCACTGTTCCTTGTCTGTGCTAACGTTAGCTGCTAAATCCAGTTGCTAGGCTGGCTCCGCAAGGCTCGTCTTTGATAACGTTAGATACTAAACTCATTTGCTAGATGGCTCCGCATGGCTTATCTGTGCTAATGCTAATGTGCTAAACTCAAACTTGCTACGATGGCTCAGTGAGGCTGGTTTGTGCTACATGCTAAATTTGGTTGCTAGGATGGCTCGACAACAACATCTGGGTCTTGCGTTAGTGTTCCGTCACCGGGGGAAAACTCAGAGTTGTGAATTTTAGTTCCACTCTGCATTAGCGTGGTTACATCTCAAATATTTTCGGTACAGGTGCGCACCGAACGGAACGTCCTGTACCGAACGGTTCAGTACGAATACACGTACCATTACACCCCTATTAATGACTGATTACTAAAATAATCAGCCCTAGTAGTGATAGACTAATTAAACTGTTGGCTTATTAATCGGGGGATTATCTGGCATTTTGAGATAATCGGTACTGGCCGATGTCAAAACTTTCTGCTTACTAACCATAGATCAAACTGTCAAACTAGGCAGTGCGATCAAATATTAATCAAGATTCTGTTACTATGTTGTATATTTCGCACCTGAGTTCTTTTTAGAAACACATGTTAGTGTCCCGTTTTATCCGTAATATGAGAGTTTTTGACAAGTTAGCCATTATGAAAATGGACATGGGGAGGACGGAGAGGGACTCCATGCACTAACATGTATACATGGCCAGCCCGGCCACCAAACACAAACGGAGTGGCTCAGTTTACAACACTAACAGAGGCAACGTGACAACAATCTTTGTTCAGGATGCCATTACTCCACTATATCTTTACATAGGAAATAGTTTTTTGCTGCTGTATTAATGTTCAAAACATCACATTTAGCCTTTAACAGCACCACATCCCATTAGAACTAATGTAACACATCATGTTTTAATTTCTCACACAAATCATTCAACTTATCATCTTCTGAAGTTTAATAAATAAAATAATAAAAAAAAAACAAAATAATAAATAAAATAAGACTTCAGCTTAGTTCAACTTGAGAAAAGAGAATAGATTGTTTTGTAAAGAAACGGTTCACGGCAAAATAAAAAAATAAATATTTTTCCTCTGGCTTGTAGTGCTATTTATCAATCTAGATTGTTTTGGTGCGAGTTGCTCAGTTTTGGATATATCAGCTGTAGAGATTTGTCGCTTCTCAAATTAATTGAACTAGATTGCTCTTGTCTTGTGGTGCTCAAAGTGCTAAAAAAAAATTCAACAGCACTGTCTCTGTCCAGAAATCATGTATTGAAAATTGTATTCTGGTGTGTTGACTTGTGTAAAGCCTGCACACTGGTGACTTGTGAGCCACCAGTGTGCAGGCTTATGTAGAAAACAATGGATGTGGATATTATGATGCACATCTTACACCGCCATTGTGTACTGCCCTTTAGAGCTGTGTTCCCTTTATCAACTCTGAACATACTAGTTCTGTGGGGTGTAGAAAGGTTGACTCAAAAGATGCGAGAAAAGCAAAACTATGCAGGCTCATAAGAGGTCTGTTGTAATTTCAGCTACTGGTGAGAGTTTTGTATAGGTTGTTGGATTCCTTCCTATAATTGATTTTTAATTGTCAGCTATAAATAAATGATTTCTTGTTATTTTGCACTTGCAAAAAATCTTCAGCTTCATTCTGTATGCCTAATATTCATTTTATGTTGCTTTCACCTGTTAAAATGACAAACTTCACAGGCTGTAGATTAATCATATTTAATAGGGATGCATGATGATATTGGCACCACATCAGCCAATAAAAGCTTAAAAAGTTAATTATCAGCATCTGCAGATATAAAAAAAATTCTGCCGATGTGCCTGGCCGATAAGGTGACGTGTTAATTATGTGCACGCGACAACGCTAAATGTTTATTATGAGCGCCAGCAACAAGCTTCAACATGTCAGCTGGTGCTGGCTATGGTCAGTTGAGTGTAGGACTCTCGCCTCGCGCAGCAGTCCGACTCTAAGCAGCCGGTTGTTTATTCCTCAAGAAGCTCCGCTCTGCCCCCGCCCCTCTGTCCGAAAGCTCCCCGGAGCACAGCAGCTGTCTGCGGGCAAGCGGTGGCTCTGTCACCCCGCTCTGCACTCTGCAAAGCCCCGCGATACACATGAACTTTTCGCTTGAGTTGAATAT
>JBBPCS010000882.1:57897-74865 GCA_037974645.1 Hollardia meadi | reverse complement strand
CCCCCCCCCCCCCCCCCCCCCAATGTGAAGACCTAAAAAGTTACAGCAAAATTGCATCGTGATTAGGAATGTTTAATCTGCATCTGCCACACTGCAACGTCATAAATTTTTTTATCACATACTCCTTTATCTTTAAAACCACATTTAACTGGAATATGTTTGCCACCATGTTAATTCAGATATCCTCTAAACCAAGAGAGAAACAGAAAATTTTAAAACTAAGCTTAATAATGGCCGTAGCCAGCAAATACTCAGTTCAGGGAACCCAAAGTGACCCCCATCAAAAATGTTTACAACCATAAATTTTTGAAATTATATTTATTTGTATTTTTTGTAAAATTATATGTAGACCATTTATTGCAGGTTTGGTTGTTCAATCTCTGGCTTCCCCATTGCAAACTTTCCCCGAGCAGGACACTAAATCTGAAATTGACCCCAGTGACCTGGCTTGGTTAGAAAAGAGTGGTCCATTTACAATTTATTTTTGGTTTTCCATGAACTTGAGTCATCAGTGCCGCTTAAAACTGTTAAAGCAAAAGAGGAATCCACACATTTTTTGTGCAAGGGATAACCTTGGTTCAGGCTTACCTGGAGCACGGGGGATAAAGGTAGGATTAGGGCAGGGCTCCGGTTGTAAGGATGGTGTGTTGTTTTTGTTTATGCCTTCTTTCGAACATCTTATGCAATGAGAGCACAGAATTCCTCCAGGTTTACTGTATTCCTCCAGGCTAGTGTACGTTTCCCATGCTGATAGTGCACAGTGTACAGACAGCAATTACAATTGTTAATATTGTGATGGCATGAGATATTAGCTGGTGGCAGATGTATCTGTTGTTAACCTAGCCTTTGCATTTTGCTTATTATTAGCCTATTCAAATAATACCATGAAAACATCGAGATATCACAATATTAAAATAAAGAGAAAAACCTATATTTTAGTTTATTTTCCAACACCACTGATGGGTAGCAGACTTCAATAACTTTGAGAGTCACAAGTGGTTGTGAAACAAGCCTGTCCCGGGTGTCCATCACATTTTATTGTCCCCTAGAAACATCACTATCCATCATCTGTGCTACTTGCATCGTGTTTCTCTATTTGGTTGTGTTGTGAGTGTTTGCAGCGCACATGTTGTCAAATTGATGAAGATGTTTTCTTAATTTGCTAGTGTTTTGTCTATTTGCATGTGTTTTCTTAAGTTGCAGTGCGTGTCGAGCTCTCTCGGCCACCGTACTTTTCCCTCAAAGGTGACTTACAAATCCACACAGATTTACTTCATCCACTGATTGAGGGGATTCCATCAGTATGAATTGATTTGGCCATAAAATTCTGCCATTTTAAATGCTGGTGTGTCCTGCAAGTGTGACTAAGAATGAATGAGGCAGACTGTATGCGTGCAGCAGGGAGAGCAGGATAGGCGGGCTGGGTATGGTCTGGGCCGGTCTGCCTGCTGTCAAGAGACGAGCAGCCTGTACAGACTCACCCTGCAGTCCCCAGGTAAGCCCTCAGCTATACTCATTATTATGTGCCAGAGGAATGCCACCCAAGTCAGATGGAGAAACAGCAATTTGAAAAAAAATGCAGAAAAACACCCAAACAAGTACATCCTTTCTTCAAGTTTTTCTGACACAAAACAAAAACAATTTCTAATGGAGACAGCTTTGCCAAAACAGGTAGCTGAAGGAAAATTCTGCACATGCACATGGATGAGAAAATAAGTTGATTCACAGGGAGAGATCTGCTCTTCTATTCAGCAGACACAGCAGAATAGCAGAAGAAAGGAGGTGGGAGTAGAGATTCAGTGAAAGTAAATGAAAACAGTAAAAGAGATCAGTGTAATTTGGATGTGATGTATTTTTAATGAGGCTCCAGTCATGCAGGGGTTAGAGAGCAGGCGGATCTGAAGAGCAGCGATGGGGGGGAGAGGAGACAAGGCAGTCGGGCTGCTATTGATCCAAGGGCTGCTGGAGGTAAGCTGGCACCATGACTGGGCCAGGGTGACCTGCACTGCTGCACAGTAAAGAGGCTCAGGCAGGGAAGCAGGAAGAATGAGCTGGACTGAGGCTGCACCTCATGCTCCCTTCATGAGTACATCAGACCAGAGCTTTGCTAACTAGTTTGAGGAAAAGCAGACATTTTGTCATAGTAGGAAGTGCACTCAGTACTCAGTACTCTCAGTACTTTTTAAAGTACTGTGCTATCGAATCTTTATTGAAACATGATGTACTGTAGGCAAAAGAGCCTGAGTTTCCTCTCCCCAGTTCCCTGTCAGAGCGTTAGCAGCCAAAAGGTTGCACTGGTGCAGTGGTGGAAGAAGTACTCAGATCTTTTACTTAAGTAAAAAATAGCAATACCACAGTGTGGTAATGCAAGTAAATGTCCTATGTCAATTTCATACTTAAGTAAAACCGCTAAAATATTTGCATCAAATAATACCCAAAGGAAAAGTAATCATTATGCAAAATGGACCATCTCAGAATATATATAATATATAATATTATTGAATTGTAATTATTGATGCAGTAATGTTGCATGCTGGTAAAGTTGGAGCCAATTTAAACTCCTTTTAAATTTTTTTAAATTTTTTTTACCATGTTTAAGTTAAATCCATAATAATCCATCATAATTTATTAGTTGATTTATATTTGATATTTGCCAGGTAGGCTACTAGGTATGGTTATAATCAGCAATACATCAGCTATTGGATGATACATCGCCGGTTGCTTTTTTGGGCAGATTTTTGTCACCTTAATCCTCCTGATTGGAATTCCGATGTTATTCATTTTATTATTTCAAACTGTGGATTTCCTACTGTGACATGACAACATGTTTGCTATGAAAAAAACCTATAGTATGGGAGAATCTAATTGTCCTGTGTATGGTTATGGTCCTGGGACTTCAGGATTTATAATGGCAACAAAAAACCAAGTATATAATTATATATTGATTATAGAGCGTCAAATTTTAATTGGGGTGGATAGATGGGTTTGATGTGAAAGACTGCTGTTCTTTTCTTGTCAATGTTAATGTCTTTTAACCATCTATAGTCAGTGTCACACTACGTCCACTTTGGCGCCTGAATTAAAAATCATTATTCACACACCTAATTGAAGTCACTTGTCAGTTAAAAGTAAATATACTGTAAGTCATATAAGGCCTTTGAAGGAACAATTGGAGACAATCCCAAATGCATAGAAAGATGTCAAGACAGATGGGAACAGAAGAAATCGTAGGTGGATATCATGAGGGAGAAACAGTTTTGATGATACTAGATATGCAGTGCCAGATAAACCTAATTGGATGTGCAGTTTTTTGAGTTTTTAACTTAGTTAAAACACAGCAGAGGCTCTGTCAGATAATTAGAATGCATAATTAACCCTAGCACTACAATTACCTTTTAAGAGTGACAGATGAAAGAGGCCCTCACCAGCTCAAACAGGTTCCTGGAGCCTCAGTCAAAAGCCAAAAACTGTGGACACTGTGAGCTAGACAAGGGTGGTGTGATCAAGACTTTTATCAAGGCTCCAGTGGAGAAGTCTGACAGCATATCAGCACAGTGACAAAGGTCGGTGTAACAGTAAAGCGCCTCAGGGTGGATTCTTGGCTTGTGTGAGAGTGTCACATCCTCCTTTAATCATTAAAGAAGCAGGAAGACCCCCAACTATCAACCACCATTACCATATACCCCCCCGGCCCATCTCTCTCTCTCTCTCTCTCTGTAGCCCCCAGCCATAGAAGCTCCTCAGCAAATCGGCCCAGCCTTCCTCCTACCAGTGGAGACAGACCAGTGACTCCACAGCGCCTGATAATCGATGTCTGCCCCTCAGCACCCCAAGGCCCAGGCTTCGGCTCCTATAAAGATGCCTAATACACACATAATGCACAATCACACACATAAAGTGTACATCCATGTGTATTGTGCACTTTGGTACACACAGAATAAGTACATTCAGACCCACACAATGGTTCCCTGACCCGAGTAAGAGGGGTGCATTAATGTTGCCCGCTCCCTGTGTGTCTCTATCCCTCCCTCCGCGGTGTAGACACAGACATTGACTGCTGGATCACAACCCCTTTACCTGAGTCAATAAAGTCCCTGCATAGAATTGATTTGGCAGGGGAAGAGAGTGGAAGTGGGGACAAGGGAGGGGGCAGAGCAACAGAACTCTGAAATCCATAGATGGATTTTTGGATTCTCTGTGGCCGACGTTGTCAGTCCTCCTCTATTGTGTGCTAAGAAACCGGAGGGAAAAACTGATGGAGCAGACAGTGTTATCTATCGTAGACTGATTATTGCGGGACGTCTGGCTCTTGTGCATCAAAAATATAGATAATGACATTTAAAGATTTCTGTCTATCAGACATACATAAATAAACCTGCTTCTGTTTTATGTTGCTTGTCAACTTACAAATCCAACTTTTGTTTTGACTAAATGTCATACTTTTCTGTAATTTAAATGAAATCTGATCCTGGGTGCATTTTATCATGCACCCCATACACTGGCCCCAATGAGAGTGATGAGTGAAGGGAACAAGGCAAGGCAAAGTTAGCCCTCCGACCACTTCCTCAGCCCTCATACGTGGCTCTGACCGCTTTTATGGCTCTGTAAACATTCTTGTGTCTTGGGGAAGACCTCAATAGAGGCCTGTACAGACACCAAAACTAACAGAACCCCTTAATTATGATTGATTAATGCTTTGAGCACTTTGTCGTATTCATGCATTGTGTATTGCAGAAATAATGTTTCAAGAAATTCAAGAGCACTTTCTTCACAACTGTAGTGTTTGTCCAAGACAGACAAATTTCAGCAATGGGAACAAAATCTGTACATGCATGAGCTGGTAACACCGGTTCTCATTATACCTGTGACTATGATTTTAGTATTGTAATTCATTCAGAAATACACCGATCAGCCACAGAATTAAAATCACTAACAGATGAAGTGAATGACATTGATCATGGCTACAGTACAATCTTGGCATTCATGTCGATGTTCTTTGACCCATAAAACCCTCCCAAACAATGTTTCAAACAATCTAACCCCCCTCATGGCAACAGCACTCCCTGATGGCATCCATGGATGGGCACGCCCCATGTAGCTCAATCAGATTTGGATCTGGAGAATTTTGAGGCCACGTCAAGACTTTAAGGTCTCTGTCATGTTCCTCGGGCTGTTTTTTTTTTTTTGTGTGGTGTGGCAACACGCTTTGTCCTGCTGGGGGACCAATGTCATCGGGGTGTGCCGGTGCCATGGGGGGTGTGCTTGGTCTGCAAGGGTGTTTGGGCAGATGTTTTGTGTCAAGTGAATGAATGCCAGTATCCAGGGTTCCCAGCAGAAGATGATCAATATTTTTCACTTTAACCATCGGTGGTTTTAATGTTGTGGCTTATTGATGCATGTATCATCATCTTTTAAAATCTCCTGTGAACAAATTCCATGAAATAACCAAAACCTTCAATGTGTTAGTCCATCCAATACTTTCTATCTTCCCATAATATGTCTGTGGCTCTCAGCCTGAAGTCCATTGGTTCCTAATGAAGATAATTTAAAACATTTCAAACATATAGTCGCATTTTTAAGAAAAGGCTGAGTAATTTTCTAAAACAGCGGGGCACAGTAGTTTTTTGTTTTTTTTTGCAGAAATTTACTCAAACAGGAGGAAGTAGTACATTTATTGGGGATTATTTTCAGCTGCAAATTAGTACATATTGGTGCTATTTCATATTTGACTACACTAATCAACAGCATTGCTCTTCAATGCAAGTAATATTAGCTATAATGTTGCAAGTTTTTAGAAGGAAAACAGTGACAGATTTATGGACTAAATGCATTCAGTCTCTCAGGCGGGCGCGTATGGGCGGGAACTCGATAGCGCGGCTCCGCTGCCTGGTCGCTACCGCGCAGAGTCTGGCTCCAAATGATGTCACCAGCGCAAGATGGCAACGCTTGTATCTGGGATATTGTGTAAGTGGAGACGCGGCATCCATCTTTATTTATGTCAATGGATTAAAGGCTATCAACTGGAGGGAGTGCAGGATAACACAGGCTGTCAACCATCTGGATGCATTAAAGGAACAGTTAATGCAAAAAAGAAAATTCAGTCATTATCTACTCACACTCTACAGGAAAGTTGGGTGAAGTTTCTTCATTGGGGGTGAGTAGATAATGACTGCATTTTCATTTTTGGGTGAACTGTTACTTCAGTGTTAGCTGCTTATTAGCTAGCTTAAACCAGACTGAATACAACTTTGGAATGATGTGAATGACAGTCAGTTCAAACAGAATAGAAATCTCTCAGATTATTCACCTAAGAGTCAGAGTTCATCGTTTACATCAAAAGACATGAATGAAAATGAACACTGCTGTAGTGAGTCCTTTAGGCAGCAGGACAGTGTGTGCGAGACTGAGTCCAAATAAACTGCAGTGTATGTGCTCATGGTAAAGAAGTGTGGCACATTGATGTGTTTTTAGTGGAGCTCTATGGCCAAGGACTAAGCTATCAGGCTTTGGATACACAATACTTGTTGACAGGATACAATCATTGTCGTTTTGGGTCTTTTCAGGGGATTTATTGCCAATAAATATATGGCAATAAAAATATCACCAGACTTAACCTTGTGTGTGAACAAAAACTATTACCACAGTGCACCACCTGCCACCACTCACATCAAGGTCTTCCTTTATTAGAGTCAGTGTGTGTACAGTCCACATGGACAGGCTCTTTCCCCCCACACTCCCAGCATGTAACCTATGAAATGACTTCATGAGTGGCGACAGCTTATCTCTCCCTGTGGATGGGATCAATAGACTGGCGCTCTTGTGTTCCTCGTGGACGCGAGACCTCGGAGACCGGCTATCATGCACTGTGGTCCGCCTGCTTTGGGTAAACATGGGCCATCTCTCAAGTTCCCCTCCACCTCCTCTCAGGGAAGTTACCAGGACCCAGATGGGGCTGCTTCCTTTAATTGACTCTGTTTTATGCGTAGAAATGCTGTCATGCAGTGTGGTGAGGACTGGGGTGACAGGAGGACAGAGGTGGCAAACGTACACACATTCTTTACTCAAGTAGAAGTACAGATACTTGTGTACAAAAAGTACTGATTCAACTTCTTTACTCAAGTAAAAGTACAGGCTCTGAAATGTACTCAAAGTATAAAAGTAAAATGCAACAGCTATTTTTGTGAAAAGCTAACTGAACTTCACGTCATATTAATATAATATAATATAATATTAATATAATATTAATATAAGGGAATAGGAACTTTATTTCAACTTCTATTACTACCATTCTGAATGTTTTCAGCGCGAACAACAACAAAAACAAAAAATGAGCTCTGTTTGCTGTCACCTACATTGTAGATGGGTGACTTTGCCTCTACATATAACATCTCTTGTTATTTCTTTTACGTCGTTTTTCATCTTGTTACGTGTGTCGTGTGTGATATACACACCAAGGGATCATCTTTTCTATGTGTTACTGTCTCATCCATTTAATGTGAAATCGGTCTTTATGTCGGGAAGGCGCACAATGATAAATAGAAAGTACAGATACTTGTGTTAAAATGTAGGGACTAAAAGTAAAAAGTTATCAGAAAAATAAATACTCAAGTAAAGTACAGATACCTGAAAAATCTACTTAAGTTCAGTAACAAAGTACTTTGTTACTTCCCACCTCTGCAGGAGGACACTGAGTTTCAGCTATCGTTCCATCTCAGAGACGCCCTATTGTGTAAACAGCAGGAACAACCTGTTAGCTGCAGGCGGCTATCAGCTCATATGGATGTCAACAAGTTGTGGGAACTCAGTGATGATATCATCTGGTTCTCCATAGGGAAAAGTGTTTACGATGATGTCAGTTTGCATGCCTCTGATAACAGTACAAGGCCCAAAGTGACTGCTGTGTGTATAACCTCTGTGAACTCTGGTGATATTTATTTAATCACAATGCAAATTTCACAAATAACATATTTTTGTTCACTATTGGTTAACAGTCAGTTGAGCCACTTTTTTCATTTTGGGACTGTACGACAATTATTTGGACGGGGAGGGGAGCTCAACCTTTTGTTTCCCTTTGTTTCTAAAGAAAAGCCAGCATTACAAATATTATTATTGGACCTTCCCCATGACTTTGAAAAACAACAACTCCCTAAAATTTATAATGTATCAGTATTGATTTGGTACAACTTTGTTCACCATAAATGACAAAAAGAGGAAAATAATTATTTTATTAAATTTAATAATGTAACCCAACAACAATTTCATTTTTATAGTGTATTACAGTATTGAAATTGTAATTAGCAACTGGCAGTGTTATGGCCAACACATGATGTGTCCAAGTCCCAGCTGGGTACAGGTGTAGGACAAAAAGCAGCAAACAATGAAAAATGAGAGTTGTCAGCACACTGACATTTGCAAAGGTTTTTCCAGATGCAATACTTGGACTAACAAGGTCACACAAGAAGACCACATGCGCGTGGAGCTTATCATATTAGAAGAACAAATCACAAATCATATCTGTAGAAGAAGTCAGCAATATGTTGAGCTGAACTTGTTTGAAGTTACTGTACTTTGCAGTAATGTAGAGATGTAAAGTAGTGAAAATATTCAAGATTCAAAGGTTTTGTCACATACTCATTTAAATTTCTCAAAATTTTAGAGAAATGCGGTGTAAAGGGCTCAGAGATGACAATTATGTGTTCTTCATTGTCAAGACTACAAACACTTATCACTATGATCCACGTGTATTGTGTTTACTAAAAACAGACATTAATTGTTTGTTGTGACCAGAGAGATAAAGCCCTGATACAGAGACAGGACAGTTGTCCTCTGCCAAATGCACCTTTATGACCTGCAGATGCACATTAGAAGAAATCTTTTTGACATATTTCATCTGGTTTTTTATATAATCAATCTCTGAAGGGAAGACTGGAATAAAATATAGATTTTGCGTGAGAACAAAATAAATAAACCACCTACCTGTCCTTCAGAAAAAAAAAAAATTCACCATTTCTGATCATCCTAATAATTTTATTCAATCCTTTATAGCAGAGAAGATGCTGTTATTGGTTTCAAATGAATTACCATATGCAGAGATTCTTATCAGTCATCACTGTACAGAATTAACCTTTAGTGGAAAATTAGTTAACTGTATACATGAACTAGCAGAACTCTGTTTAAACAGAGAGTATAAAACAGCACAAGAAATTCCAGACAGGGGCTTTGGAAAAGCTGTTGTGAAATCCCGACACCCTCCAGCATCTGAGCTTTCGCCACCTAACTCCAGCCCAATTCCCGGCCCTTTGAGTAAAGTGAGAAGACTTGCTGAAATCCTGGAGAAAAATTATATCATAATTACTCAGGCTGCATTGAGGGGAGAGGCTAACCCCTCACAATAGGTGGCCACTTTGCCCGTCTGAGAGGGATCCATATCACACGGACCATTGTGAGAGTCCGCACAAAAGCAGCGGTGAGAGATACTTCGTTACTTGAGTGCTCATGGATCAGTTTCTTTTGTCGACTTTTGCCAGCCACCATTTTACACCACTGGAAAAAAAAATCTTTCACTGTTGACAAGTGAATTTGGCTGTAACCCCATGACCTGACTGAATGTACATTGAAGTAGCCTTGTGTGTTTACACAGACGTACATGTATGCCTACACCCTGTATAAACACACTTAGAAAGAGAAAAGCTCTTCTGTCGATATGCAGAGCGTTTAACGAGGCTCGCAGATGTCAACCAGAGTTTAACAGTTTCGGTGAGTGCTTACTAATTTATGCGAGCACTTTGTGATTATGTTAGGTCTGTGCTTTCTTTGACTGTGGTATTGGATGAGGAATAGATTTGGACTGAGGACAAACTCTGAGGATGTTTGGGACTGTTTATCTTTCAATGGCGTTCTTGGCTCTTTCATGCCAAAACATCCTCTCACACTGTCTCTCGCTGTCTTTAAATCTCTCTCCATTTCTTGCTTAAACAAGTTGAGCTGAGGGAAATATCTGCCGCTCTATTTACATCCACATCTACAATAACCTGGTTTCTTTTCAACTATAATCCTTCAAAATGTAACTGGTGTTGAATACAGATAACACTGAGATGGCAAACAATAAATAACAATAAAACTGTCTGAAATGCTGCTCATCTGTTCCAAAAAAATGTTTCCAATTCACATATTCCAAGTCAAGGTCCTTTTCCAAATGCAAAACTTTGGGCAAAGTCCAAGAAAAGTTCCTTTCATCAAACCTAATGTCATTTTAGAGTAACAGACTAATAAACTTATAAACTGTTATTTATTTTAGTACCAAATGACTATTTGGCTAAAGTTAAGGGAGCTTCATTGTCATAGTTACAATAAGAAACATTCGGTTATAGGTTAAGTATATGATCATTTAAACATTAATATCGCCATACCAATAAATATTTGCTATGTGAAGATGTAGTGCAGTAATGCACAGAGGATGATGTCACACTGCTTTCTTTCTTCTTTGTTTTGGTTCAATGGTAAGAAACTTCCTCCTATTCTAACCAAACAGTACACTAAAATCTAGTTCTGAAAACATTTTAAGTGAGAAATAGGAATCTTGATTCATATTTGTATATTTGCCTAATTTTACAGTGTGATCAGAGGAGTACATATTCTGTTGCACTGTTGTTTTATTTTTTCTTTCCAACTTTACTGAGTGAACGATGTGCACATTTATTTTCGTTTGAGACATTGACATAAATAAAGACGGATGACATGTCTTCACTTGCTACCATTGTACAAAAATGAAGCCAAAATATCCCGGATATGAGCGCTGCCATCTTGCGCTGGCGATGTCATTTGGAGCCAGAGTCTACGCAGTAGTGATAGCCCGGTGGAACTGCTTTATCGAGTTCCTGCCCATACACCTGCCCGACTCAATCACAAGCAGGACTCAGCTGTCAATCATGATGTTTCACCCCCTTTTTATAGCATCAAATAACTAATTAAAACCAAAACCAAACTGATCAGAAAAATGAACACTTGAACATACATCAGTGTGATAAGAACTACCTAAAATGACAGAAACCATATTTGGGAAAAATTTATTTGACGTGTACTTTGAGTTTTTTTGGTCCATTTTTTTTGGTCCATTTTTTTGGTTCAATTGCCTGAACACGCCTCAGACCTGCTGTTTATCTCCTCATCCTGCTGAGTGCTGTACATTCCTCCAGTTTAGCCTCTCATCCTCTGATATCATTGAGGGGGAGGAGTTTATGATCTATATTACAGCCCACCACCGGGGGGCAATCAAGATTTTTGGCTTCACTTTTGGGGAGCTCTCATGTCATCCATCTTCATATACAATCAATGGTGTCTGAGATGCTGGTGCCCTAGAGGAATATCTACTGCCAGTGAATGTCGTGGCCTATATTTAACCTTTAAACAGGCAATAGACAACTTTTTTGCTTTAACTTATCATTATGAAGTAAATCTATATCAGTGTAATGCTAAAGAAAAATTACACCATCCACGTTTAGATTGGTTCCTGTGAGCTTCACTTTCACCATGCTATTCATCCTGCCACCGGGCAGGATTTTTGGTGGAAAAATTAAGGTACGATTTATGGCACCAAGGAAGCGCATCAGTCAGGTGTTTTTCTCGTTGGTCACTATCCCCAGGTAACAGAGGCACAAATGGAATAACTGTGAAAACTCTACCGTGACTGACGTAAAACAAGAGCGAGCAAACAGGAATTCACTCAATCAAAAGCGCTCCAGTGTTGTGTCTAAATCTGTTCCTCCATCAATATGTGTTTCCCCCTGTGTTGAAAGAGTTGATTTGCTGCAGACCTTTTTCTCCCTTGACGCTTAGGGAGGATTTAATGCCATTCCATGTCAAAAGGCTTCCGTTCAAGTGAACTCACTTACCAAAGTTAATGCTGTTGAAGATCAAGTGGAGTTGCATGTTTTAAGAGACAGTATGATTGCAAATGTAGTTTCAATACGCTACTAAATATTTGCGTAATCTTCTCTGCCTATGACAGCGAAATATAATAACTAAATACATAGGCAAGGTCGCACTTTTACCCCATTCAGACCATTCACATAGGTTTAACCCTGTTAACTAACTGACAGGGAAATTCAATGTCTTGCTTACATGTCACTTAACCCACTCAAGGGCTCATCTACAAAGAGAACAGAAAGACAGTGAGCATGTGAAGAGAACTGAAACTTAACTTAAGTTCTTATTTAATTGGTGTAGGTCTATGGTTCAGAAGCCACTTGTATGGAAGTAAAGTTCCCGACTGCAGTCTCTGTGAATGATGATGACCAAAGGATACTGCTACAACAGTCTCAATGCAAGTTAAGTGTGCAATCACTGAGCGTGTCTGTCTCGTATAGAAGGTACACACCAGAAGGTAAAAACCGCTAAAGAATCACTCCATGTGTTGAAGCTTTGAGAATGCTGATGCATCTCGGCATGAAGCCTATATCTATCTATTGCAAAAAATGTCTTAATAAAATGTTTACAAAACAAAATAAAAGGCATATTTGTCTTCCCAGGGCTCTTAGAAACCTGAATTAAATTCAAACTCAATTGCCTGAACACGCCTCAGACCTGCTGTTTATCTCCTCATCCTGCTGAGTGCTGTACATTCCTCCAGTTTAGCCTCTCATCCTGCTCCAACATCCTCCCTGAGAAATCCACAGAAAGGGAGAGAGACAAAAAGAGCAAAAAAGAGCGGATCATATTGACAATTATTTCTGTGCGGCTGGCTCCAGGCAAATTAGATTGAATGGGCTGGAAAACAAGTTACATCAATCCAATTAGGTTATGATCAGTCGCTGTTATTGGGCAGCACAGGCAAAGGCGCAGGGCCCTTTGTACTGTCCAGTAGATAGAGATGCATGGAGAGGAGACAGAGTCTAAAGCGAGAGACAGGCCTGGTGCTAATGTTTGCTCTAACTCAATAGAGAGGCTGCCTCGCTGCTTTGGCCGGCTGCTCTCACTCTCTCATGGGTGACCACTCCATTAAAGCTGCAAGACATAACCGCTGTGTGTGTGTGTGCTTGTGTTATCCTTTACAGATCAAACATAACCAAATTCATTTTGCAGCTGAAGTTCCCATCAATCTAAATCATTTGAATCCTGCATTAAACAAGCATAAATTACACTGACATTTACAGCAGCTTTGATTGAGTGCTGCATGTTTGTGTGTGTGGCAGCGTCCTCGGGAATGCACGGTTTGCATGTCTGACATTCTGTGCTGAATTCCCTGTTGTACTCTGGGTAAAACCCGGGCGCCCTCTGCCCCACTCTCTCTCTCTCTCTCTCTCTCTCTCTCTCTCTCTCTCTCTCTCTCTCTCTCTCTCTCTCTCTCTCTCTCTCTCACCAGTGGGATGTGTATAATGTAGTAATTACAGGAAGCAAGGCCCGACCACTAAACATTTTCCGAACCAGAGAATCTGGGAGAGGGATTCTCCATTTGAAGAGAGGGAAGAAAAAAGCAGGAGAGGGCCAGCCGGAAAAGGAATCTGTCCCTAATTTTCAATATCTGGATTAAAGATTAGCTACTCCTCCAACAGTTTGTATCAGTGGGTTTGTGTGTGCGTAGTTGCACTTTGACTACATGCATATGGAGGTCCCAAACGAAAAACAAACAAACGGTGGCACAGAGGGAGGTCTTGTCTTACCAAGGTCACTTTAAATCTGACATGTGCAGGTTCTCTGACATCAAAGGGAATCATTACATCTAAACACCATCACAGCCACAGGAGGATGCTTTCACTGAGACCTGAACTGGAGGAAAAGCTGATTCATAAAGGAGTAAATGGCACAGACGAATGAATTGGAAAACACAAAGGGGTGCAGTGGCTGCACACAACAGCAAGATTATCCACTTCTCAGGGTGCTTAATGAGAGTGTATCTGCTGGGAAGTGACACTGCACTCAAATTTTGTGGAAATGTATTCAACACAGACAGAAACATAAAAAACAAAATCGATGTTCATTGTTTTTTACTTACTCTCAGTTGTTTACCTTCTTGGTTTCTCCCAAGGTGTAGATAAATCACAGACAAACTTCCTTTAAATCATTGGTGGACTGTAACTACTTTCCTTGTCCCTTTACAGAAAAAGATTTTTGTCTCGGCACAAGCTTCTCTTCAAAATTAAAAAAAATCAATTTTGCATTCATAAGTTTTCCATAAGTACACATTGGTGAATAATCCTTAATTAATGTTGCAGGGAAGGGATAGTGTATTGTATTATTGATAGTGTAGTGTATTATTTAGCTTGATTTTTTTTAACACAAGCTTTATAGAGCAGCCCTGGTCATCTTATGTTTGTAAAGGTTATTATGTTCAGTTTTTGCCCTGTAGGTAAGAAAATGCATTGCAGCTGCACAAAAAACTAAATTTTAGAAATTTTGCTTTGTGGTACTTTTATACTACTCCAGGTGGTGTAAAGTAGGTGGAAATATTACACATCTACTCTACAATTTGCTTCATGTATTTAACAAGTTCGGCTAGTTTTGCTACTTAGAATAGAATAAATTGATTGAGATTAAACTAACCAAACAGTATGCAAAATTGTTCTTAAATTAAATTATTAATGCCAATCAGAGGCCCATAAAATGCTTTTCAAATGTCTACTTATCCCTATGTATTTGTCGCTATAGCTTGTAAAACATAAATAAAATTATATATTAGCTAACAACACACACACACACACACACACACACACACACACACACACACACACACACACACACACACACACACACACACACAGGGCCAGGGCCCTAAGACATTAAAATATCTATGATTCAGGGGCTGCTGTCTGGCTCTGCCTCCAATGAGTCTTCCACATACGCACACTGAGTGCTCTCTTACCCTGGCTGTGGCACCCCGCAGGACCAGGGGCCAGCCCTGGGTGTCCCTGTTGGTGTGGCTCTGGATGGGTCAGGAAACTCTGGACTGCTCCCTCTCTGCTCCCCAACGACCCCTGATGACCCCGAGGTGGCATTTCCCCTCCGATTAGAGCTAAAAATACTGCAGCTGCGCCGAGAGCTGCGGCCCCTGGGTGATCATGATGGAGGGAGGAAGGAAGCAGCTTTTCCTGCGCTCCTCTCTCCTCGTAAGTCATTTGTCATCCCTTTCTCTCTCCTTTGTTCGCTCTCTTTCTGTCTCTCAGCTTGTTTCCCCAAGATTTTTTTTCTGATGAAAAAGTTTTCTGGACAAGCAAAAAAACAACAACCATGAACCCACCTCTCCCAGGACAGGAACACACACAACATGGAAAATCTTTGAAACCAACGGCACAACAAATGTCATTTGAACTGACAGTAAACAAGACCATAAAAATAGGGTGGGGGTCTCGCTTTAACCTCTGCATCAGACTTGGGCTAATGTGCCATTAATGCCCAGACACACTCATGTCTGACGACTGTGGCTCAGGTGGTGGTGCCTGCAAGGTAGTCACTGCCACCAGTGTATGAATGTGTGCGTGAATGGGTGAATGCTGACTTGTAGTGTCAAGCGCTTTGAGTGGTCAATCTGACTAGAAAAGCGCTACATAAATGCAGGCCATTTAACATTACTCATCTAAACCCAATATAAGCAAGTTCATTGCCCGGCCCAAAAAAGAAAAAAAGTTGGCTTAAGTCAGCGTCAGGCTAATCATCCACTCCGCTGAGTAAATACTGAGTTTGTGGTCCTGACGAAAAAGATTTCCCTCCTCAAACGCAATCTTACAGCTTAAAGGGAGAAAACAAAACTCGCAGTAGGTAAGTTAAACATGATTCAAACCCCAAATGAGATGTAATTTATACTTTTGGGAAAGCATTTATTGGGCAGAAGTGACAAAACATCCTCTTGTATGGCATAAAACATAATTCCAAGATTTGTTTTTTTGTAAAAATTACAGCACTTTTGGGCAGAAATTTTGGCTCTGTAGTTCGAATAAAAGTTTGCAAATCCTATTTCCCCATGTGAAAACACTTGAGTAATGTCAGATACAAGGCTAAAATAGTGTTGAAAGAAAGATTATAAAATAACAAAGCATCTTTTATTCATGCAGTTTATCTTACTGGTGCATACACTGAAATCCTATCATAGGGAAAGCTCTCTGCCACGCAAATATTAATGGACATCTTTGTAGTTTTGTTGACTTTGAGCTTTATTCAGAAGTCATGGATGCAAGAGCTGTTGAAGTGTGTAAAAAACAGGGATTAGCAGCATGATTTGACTGATGTGTTTGCAATAGAGCAGGTGCATCAGATGAATATTTTGTCATTGATTTCATTCAGCCTCCATGCCCGTCCCAAAGTAACAACTTTGATCAGCTCTTTGAACTGCACGGCACATGGCAATAAAGCATGGAAAGATGTTTATTATGGTGAAATACTTTATAGGAACATGTTGTTCGATTGAATGACATAACTTTATCTATATAGAACCTCTAAAAAAGAGTTGCAAAGTAATTTATGGGTGAAAATCAAGATTAAAACAATTAAAAATTGAATTAAATAAATCTGACACAATATTCAACAGTTTCAAACTATAAAATCACATAAAAAAGATTGAAAGAAACAAATAGATCATATAAACATGTTAGAACTAAGAAATCATCATCATGGACACCATCAACCATTCCATCCTCCTCACCTGCCTTGAGTCCTCCCTCAACATCACTGGCACCGCCCTCTCCTGCATCAAATCATACCTCTCTTACAGACACCACTACATTAGCATTAATAACTGCAAATCCAACCTAACCCGTCTCCCAAGGTGTACCCCAAGGCTCAATGCTTGGTCCCCTCCTCTTCATCATTTACATGCTTCCCCTTGGATACATCATCCGACGCCATGGCCTACATTTTCACTGCTATGCCGACGACACCCAACTCTACATCTCCACCAAATCAATACTGCTACCCATTCCACCCTCACAAACTGTCTTTTGGAAATAAAATCCTGGATGAATTCAAACTTTCTCAAACTGA
>JBBPCS010000882.1:40305-52430 GCA_037974645.1 Hollardia meadi | reverse complement strand
CCCCCCCCCCCCCCCCCCCCCCCACATTTTTGCTCAAAGAAAACGCAAAAATAAGGCAATAGTACTGTATCTGTGTTATCAGCGTCACTAGGAGTGTCTTTAACTGTCACATGGAATAAGGCCTACACCTAATATTTATCTCTGCAACTAAAATTGGCAATGCATCTTGTATCACCTCTTGCACTCTGACATGAAAAATCTACACTAAGAGGTTGGATAAATATAGGCTGTACACTAACTATAGAGGTACCCATACTTAGAATCAACCCAAATTCCTAAAACATCTGAAAATACCTCCCAGGCCGGCTTCTGTCAGACATCACAACTCCTTGCCTCAAACAGATCCTGATGCCAGCCACTGGCACAACAGGATTGAGGTTAGCTGTGCAGGAGGGAGAGAAAGGGAGCAAACATAAACTCATCCTCAGGAGTATTATCCTATTTTTGAGGCACATTTCTATTTATCTCCCCCTTCGCCTCCACCTCTGATTTCCTAAAGATGAGAGAGAAGAGTAGAAAAGGCAGAGATGAAACGCAGTTTTACCGTCTCTCCTCTCTCCTTTCCGCCTCGCCCCCTCTCTCACCATCTCCCACCTTCCTCGTTGGCTCCAATTAAACTGGCCCTGGTTCCTCTTGCGTAATAAAACCCTAATAAAACCCCCTATTGGCTTCCTGTGCAAGTTCATAGTGTGGTTAATGAAGCCGCTATCAGCTCACAGAGCGGGACAAGGTCTTATTAGAGCTAGTGGAATGTGGCGAGGCCCACTGGATCAGAGGCTCCCAGCTCATTAAAGAGCATCTGTAGCAGCCCACTTACTGTACATGGGAGACTGACTACCTGATTGGGTGATAGACTAACTGGCTGACCAGACTGATTGACCTGTACTTTTGTTTTAATGCATTCGCTTTCTCTCAACGTGCCTTGTTTTCTTCTGTTTTTCTTGGTGATTTCTGAATGGGCCAAAAAATTACATAGTTACACTGACAGAAGTCCACATAGACAGCAAGGATATTTACTTCATTAAAGCTCTTTTGTGTAGAACTTTAGTCAATCTGATTTAATAGATTTTTGGTTGGATAAAAAGAAACAACACCTGTGGCACTATTATTACCTACCATTAAGAATATTTGAAATCTGAAAATTTCAAATCCTATTAGCCAATGAATTTCGGAACGGTCTCTGAAATATTTTACCTATTACGTATAACTTGCATTATTATTTTTTACCACTTGGGGACAGCGTAATAAACTGTAAACATTATTACCCAGTCCTGTCTCCTAGAAATTATGTTTATGTTCAACTAATTTAACTTAACAACAAATATGTGAAAGAAATGCAATGCTGATCAATGATGTTTTTGCTTAACATAATGAAGGAATATTAGTCAACATATGGCAAGTAAATTATACATATCAGTAAAATATTCACTACAGCATATTTTATTTGTTTTCCGAAACATTCAACTGAAAGCACAATCTTTCCGTAACATTGACATAAATAAAGATGGACATCGCCTCTCCACTTCCTCCCATTATCCAAAAATGACGCCAAAATATCCCGGATACTAGCACTGCCATCTTGTTCTGGTGACGTCATTCCGAGCCAGTCTGTGCAGTAGCAGCAGCAGAGTTCCCGCCCATACACCCGCCTGCCCAATCACGAGCAGGGCTCAGCTGTCAATCATGATGTTTCACCCTGTTATTATAACATCAAATAACTAATTAAAACTAAACTGATTAGAAAAATGAACACTTGAACATACATCAGCGTGATGAGAACTACCTAAAACAACAGAAAGCATCATTGGGAAAAATTTATTTGAGGTGTACTTTCAGTTTTTCATTTGGCCCACCTGATATCATTGCAGGGGAGGAGTTAATGACCTATACTGCAGCCCACCACCAGGGGACGATCGATATGTTTTGTCTTCACTTTTGGGGAGTTCTCATGTCATCCATCTTTATATTCAGTCAATGTTCCCTAAACTTAACCAAAGTCCTTTTGTTGCCTAAACTTAACTAAGCACTGGAGTCTGGATTCAAACCATAGTTCCTGGTGTCAGAGTCCTGCACATTGTACACCTGCCATCCACCCCACCACCTCCTTGTGGGTCCAGTTTCTGTTATAAACTTATTTCTTGTTGCAAATTAGTTGTCTACAGTATATACATAATTTCTAGGAGAAGGGGTTGTGTTATCTTGCTAAGCTTATATGGCAAACATTAGCAAATAGTTGTCTATTTGCACACCAAGTACACGTAGTCATTTGACCCATTGTTCATACACAAATATTGATTATGCAGCTTTATGCTAACTACACACTACAGTGTCTGGCAAACGGATCAGTCAGTTTCACCTTGGAACATGCCCTTATTTTGACAGAAGGGCAAACCTTAATGTCAGTAAGCCTCATCTCCTAATGTATAATCATTAAAAAAAATTGACATTTGGAAAGATAAATCCCTGAAGTATAAATAGAAATATAATTAACACTTTTTTCACGCTTTTGTGAATGTCTTTCCATATATCTCAACGGCTTCAAAGCATCTGAATGAAAATTAGGATAATCATGATAATACAGTTTTCAACCAATTTCCAAAGTTGCGTATGTAATTCCTAATGAAGATGGTAGATGGAAATAAATAAATATTTCCTTGTTTGTTTTGTATGACACAAGAAAGTATAAATGCATTATTGTGTAAATGGAAAGCAACATTAAAATGCACAGATATACTGATAAAAATGTTTATTTAAAAATTTTGGCTTCCATCATACAAATCATAATTTTAGGCTATACAGTCATCGAAAAACAGATTCAGACCTTGGGGGAAAAAAGTGTTATTAATCTTTCAAATAGCGCAGCAGATTTAAAATCCACTTTCTGCTCTGTCTGTGAACACCTGTGAGATGGCTAGTAAACCTTGAAAAATGTGACATTTGCACTTCTGGAGGAGGAGAGAGCCAATAACAGAAAGTACTGGTGTATTTTTTCCAGTGTGGGAAAAGTGAGAGTCTTGTCAATCACTCCGAACATACCTTGAGTGAGTGCATATTCTGCAGTGCAGACTGCTGTCGGTGGAGACATTGAAATCTGCCCTTTTGATGGATTATCAACTGTTGAACGTTGTCATAGTTTTTTTGGGAGGTGAATTATTTCTTTACCTCCCTGAGGTGGGTGAAGCTGCCTCGCAATAACCGACAGTGCAGAGAGCTAGCGCGGGAACATTGCTCTTTAAAGATTATGCCTCAGCAATGAATCACGCAATGAATCACTCAGTATTTTATGTGCTCGGTATTACGGCTGTAAACCCTTAAATACGGCTTTAATATCACTATACTTTAACATTTCACTCCATGTGCTGCTGTGTTTAATAGTAGCAGTCAATCTCAAGCATTACTCAACCTTGCATGCAACCCTCAAGCAAAGTCAATGGGTCACATCAAGAAAGGTTATGAGAGTAAAACTCCCTGGGGCTTTCATGTCAAGCAAACCTATTAACCAACCTATTATTGGGCATTTCAGTCCTTGGCTTTATGTTATGTTTATGTTTTGCATGTCTAATACCTTTTGGCCTGGTAGCCCTTTGCATGAGGAAGCATCCTTTCATCCCTTCATCCGTCTGAAGGGGCCCCTGAAATAGAGCATCATTGTCTGGGAGATTGGAAGAGGCCGATGTTGGTTGAGACGTTGCATTTCCGCTACTGCCGGTGTGGAGTTCATTAGAGGTCTTCTCTAAGCAGAAATGGACAGAAAGAGGCTGGAAATAGGGAGTAAGAAAAATACAAGAGGGACAGAAAGTGAGAGCAGGGATCAGAGCCTGACTGGGGGCCCGAGAGAGATGGGCCTTTCCTCTAAAGGGATTCATTATGGTAACACGATAACCCTGTCTGGGATAATGGAGCGGTGAGGAGAGGAAGAGGCCATGCAGGCGAGGGACGAGAGCAGTGTGATGTTGATGCTTTTTTCCTGGACGGAGGCCGTTCTCCACAAAAATCCAGCCTCAAATACCCTGTAACAAGAGCTGTGTTGTGGTTCGGAGAAAGCCCAAAAGGCTGTTGTGTCTGGGATGGAGGGTTTGTACGAATTCAGCTGATGGGGAGGCAGATAGGAGTCCTTGGAAAGTGGTTAATGTCTGGATGCTGAAGTGCACTGAAAGCTCAACAATTTCAAGGCACAGGACACTCAAAATAGATTATTTTTCTTATCATATTTTATTAAAAAAGGCAATTCTGTAAAGCTATTCATTCATAATTTTCTTTGATAAGAATGTGAGTGAAGAGCATTTGGGTTCTTTTTAGGGGCTGAGTGCAGGGCGTGCCTTCCTCTGCTGTGTTTAGGTAGCAGGCGTGGAGGTAAGGAGACACGGGCCAGAAGCCTTCACGCTCCAACAGCAGGTTTCAATTCTCCACCAGCGAGGCAGGTTAACTTATGCAGACACCAATATGTGAATTTGGTCAGGTTTATTTTCTTTTGATTAAATAGGCATTTGGGGCATGTGCAGCCAGGCTTGAGCCTCTATAATGCCTTTATTCTCTGCGCCCTTGCTGGGGGGAGGGAAGGCGGTGGGAGACAAGGTGAGAGAGGGGGCGGACAGGGAAAGTCGTGGTGGAGGAAGACTTGGTAGTGGACTCCTCTCCTGTACTCCCTCTGACATCTATGCCCTCCTCTCCATCGTCTTCTCTCCCTCGTCAGAGCCCTGCCATGAAATTCCACACATGCCTTTAATTTGGAATGAGGCAGCTCAGGAGTGAACCTATCTTACCGCTGTGGAATTTTCCACTCTTGCCTTCGACGTGAGCCCAGAAGCAATTAGGCAAAAACAGGAGTGGGCTGTATTATCGGATTGAAAGCTAACGCAGCACCCGCTTCTGTTTGTTCAGGCCGCTGTTTACCGGAGAGTGTGAGCGAGAGTGGCAAGATGGAGGGATAACGATGAGAAGGTGAGAGGTGAAGGAGGGATAAATACCCTAGTCCTCTCTGGAGTCTCAGAGGGGCCAAGTGCACTGAGGATGAACTGAAAGAGGATGGGTGTAAGACTATTTATCTTTACCTCGATGACCCCTGCTCGTTATCTCACTTCCCCCCTTCACTCATTCAGAAAATGTTTGCCCATCACCCCTCGCATGATGGGCTGAATCTGAGTCATGCCTTTTGATAGGCTTCCCACCCCAGACAGAATAATGACCACTGTTACATAAAAGTGAAAAACAAAATTTTCTGTACCCCCGTAAAATAACTCCCCATCTATCCGTCTCAACCATCCTCCTCTGGGGAATCTGCAAGCCATGACTAACCAAATCATTGACGGCGTGATGGATCTGTGGGAGATCTGTGGCTCTGGGTTTGACCGCCTGGCCTGCTTTTGTACTCACGTCCTTGGTTTGGTTTCTGCTCCTTTTGTCTGACTGCTGAAGAAAGCTGGGTTATAAAAAGAACAGTGACGGAAGGCCTTTGAAGTTTTCCGCGAGAAACTGTGGAGAGGAGTAGGGAAACAGTTGGGTCCCTTCTACTTGAAATAGTAATTATGCTAACGCTTTGATATTTGGGATACTGGGAGCATACATTCAAGCCTCCTATTCTCAGAGCTGTAATAAAAAGGAAATTTTCCCATTCTCCTGAATAATAACCACATAAATACAGAGAAGATCTTTATTCCAGTGACTTCAGAGACACACGCTGCTTTATTGACTCTCCCAAAATCTAAGAGAAAACCTCCTTTTACAGCACTAATTGATATAGAATTTAATGAACAGCTTCTTCTCTCTGTGTTAATGGCACTACGCCCTCTGCACAGCTAAAAAGAGAATTCACAAATCAGCATCCTGTGAAATGTAGGATACACTCAGGCCCTGCTCTAGTTTCTGTTTGTCCAGGTCATAACAGCTCTAAGATATTCTGGACCCACAAAAGGGATTCTATCTTGACTGATATAGGAATGGGATCCGCAGGGTGCAACAACACTTTGGCAGTCAGTCATCTCCCGTCATCTGTAGTCAGGAAAATGTATGACTGTGCAGCAATGAGCTCTTAGCAGGAAGTGAAGAGAGTACGACTCTGAGCCATTTGCACCAGTTCCAGTTACATGAAACCCACCCCTGCTGTCTGGCCAACTCTGCTCTCCGCCCTGTGCTGCAAATGAAAACATGGGTGTGTGCCTGAGAAAGAGGGAAGGAAGAAATATTTGCCTTTTTTTCCTGAAATCTCTCTCTTTTTTTCCGTCTGGCTATTGAGGATATCCAGAGATTTAAAACAACCTTATAGAACAAGCCAGTTTTTCTTTTTTAATCGCCTATGATCACAGAGAGATGGAGAATGAGATGAAAGTAGGACAGAAAAGGCGAGACAGTAAAGGACTGAATGAAAGTAAAGATGTAAAGAAGATATTTTCAGGAAGGAAAGGTGGGTTGTCTGGGCCAGTTATCAGCTCATTGAGGGCCTGTGTCCTCTCCCTGAACTCCAGACACAAGGAGGTGACACTGCCGTCTGCCTCTCAACAGTCAATATCAATAACTGCATTAGACGTCACACGCGGGGGGACTGAGGAGGAAGGAGTACTCTTTATGGGATGGGTAGTGGGTGTGAAACCTACCCTTTTTTTAAAATTCTTGTCAAGTTGTGAAAAGGAGGTGTAACATTGGGTCAGACTGGCTGACCTAAAGGAAAAGTTCACCCCAAAATCAAAAATGCAAACCTGCAGTATTTTCCTCTTACTTGTAGTGCTGTTTATCCATCTAGGTTGTTTTGCCGTGAGTTGCTGTGTTTTGGAGATATTGGCTGTAGGGTTACAGGTTATACTATACTCATTGTCCCACAAACCTAATTTGTTAATTTAAAAGAAAATAATAAAAATGGAACAATGGGCTGAAAAAAGTCCAAGTATCATGTTAGCAAGTGAATTTGTTTCAAAAAACGTTACTGAAACTGTTTGCCATAAAGGAGAATTGTCACTCTGCTCACCTTTAACATTTAAATGTTCATTTAGACATTGACAAATGCTATGATATATACAAGGGGCAAACACACTCAGGAGGAATGGCAGGATTTGTTGGAAGCATGTGGTTCAGGGACTGAGGGACTTCAACACCCAAATATCTCTGGGCAATTCTAAAACTAACAAACTCCAAATCAGAATGAAGTAGGCACCCAGGCTCACTGAACCGCACCATTCATCTTGACATGTGCCATCCATCCAGAATCTGGCTGTTTCAATGGCCCGGACTGAAGATGAAGAAGTACTCTGCCACGAGCAATATGGAGAATGGCCATCTTTGTTGTTTTTGGAGGCCAGTGTTACCCAGTGTGAACTTCTCTGGTTCAGTCCAGACGGGGCTTGCTGAACCATGCTCTGGCTGTCTCACCAGACCCTCACCGCTCGCCTGCCTGCTGGGCTTCCTGTGCTGGGGAAAGAGAGTTAGAGCAGGAGGCGGGTGGCAGGCGGCCAGGAGCCAGGAGCATGTGTGAGCAATCTGTATAGCCAGGCCAATCGAGGAGGGTGTGTGTGTGTGTGTGGAGGCTGGGGCCGCTGTGTGTTTGTGAGGGTGGGGAGGCCTTGCCATACCTGCTCCGTGTAATCACGTCTTAATCATACCTTTTCATGCTGCTCTGCGTTTAGCTGCATATATGCAATCTTACAGTTGAAAGTTGGTGATGAGAGGTCTCAGTTTGAGGTGTAGTCTGCTGCCAGGAGAAGCCTGAAATCTGAGTCAGTCTATTTTTCTCTTATCTGCACTGGGAAAGATTCTACCTAATCTATCTAATTTGATTTCCATGTGGAAGACAAAATGTACAAAAGGCGGATTTCTCTCTGGAAGACCTGTTTGTTTGTTTTTCTATTGCCCAGATTAGCACACCATTGCACAAGCACGCAAACCAGGGACCCTGATCCCTCAGGGCTCGTCCCCGCCACCACTACTACCCCCGAGGCCTGGAGAACCTCCGAGCCTGACCCATGAAAGTGACCGCCCGGCCCTCTGAGATTAACCTCTGACCTCTACCTTCACTAATATTTGAGCCTCGTCCAACCCCCACAGAGACACAACAGAGCCCCATTCAGATGATGGACTCCCTGGCTGCTGGTTAGACTGACAGACATTGTGTGCTCATGTTCAGGCTAGACCAAACATTGCACTTCAGATTGCTACCTGGAGACGCACTGTACAGTTTACTCCACCATGCACGAGCTGCAGTGTTTGAGACATGACTCTGCTCTGTTTGTCCCAGAGCGATTTATTTTTATAATTTCCTCTCCACCTCTGGGACAACAAACTCCCTTCATTTCATAACTTAGCAGAGCCGCGGATCACCCGCCCCCCTCCCCAAATATGGAGGACCGGCAGCTTGTTTGTTGTGGATGGCTCGCTGTGAGACAGAGGGGCCTGTTAGAAACTGGTACGTTGTTTACGGAAATGCTTTTTTCCCCACATGGACGCTGGATGTAGTGTATAGTTGTCAATGTGGACTTGGCATGTAGCTTGAACCCCTCAGGTCAGTCTGTATGTGAGTAATGTGTGGAGTCCAAGAAAGTTAATTTCTACATCAGCCCAAAACAACATGCTCCCTCCTCCGACCTACATGGTAGCCAATTAAACTGACATGACAAATGGAATCTCTTCGCTGTACAAATAATCAGCATATGGGTGTAAAGTTAAAAGCTCATGCCATAATTATGATGGATACCTTTTGTTGCTGCACTTCTTCTGTCAGTGTAGCGCTCAAAGGCAAAAACTGCTTATTGATGGAATCAAGCCGTCTTGAAGTCTTGTATTTATAGTGTGTTATCAGGGTTGTTTTGGAGTACTATCACAGAGACATGCTATCGGTTTTCCCTTGCTGTTATCTCCTGGAATGTGGATCGTCACTGGCTGGGTTCCCACAGAGACGGGATGGGTGTGTCTCCCAGCAGAGATGCTGTCCAGAGCGAGTGCTGCAGAAACGAAGTGGCATTGACATCTGGATGTAGAGACTGACTCCACTGAGTGTGTGTGCGATAAAGACGTGGGAGAGAGGACTCGCTGCAGAACTGAATAAATCTTTCATCAAACAGAACTCTTGTTAATATATTGAATTACAGACACTCTAACAACAGTATCATCAGATTGTGATGTTCAGTGCAATCCATGAAAAAAACAAAACAAAAAATACTGATTTCCTAAGTACAAGCAACAATTCCCCAACCCCCAACACCACTCCCCGCAGAGCACACAAAATAGTTTGTAAAACTTTCTGTTGCCTTTTTTTTCACATTTAATTAATTCAGCTCTTCAAACACTTTTGTAACTTTCATTGTTTATTCAAAGCTGCAGAATTTCCCTGCAACTTTTTAAGAGCACTGTCCTCTTTTGCTGGGAAAAAAATTCTGATATCATTTCTTTTTAAATGTATGTATTTCTGGGGGGGTGGGGGGGTAATAAAGCCATATAGTTTCTTTAACATTATCTAATATTGCTATGATCCTCAGAAGATTTAAAGACAATCAGTGTTTCTCAATGTCGGCTGAATTTGAAGGATCCTACGTCATCGAATGCCACCAAAGGACTGTCCCAATGTCCAGAATCGGTAATGCACCCAAAAGCATCAGACGAAAAAGACGAAGGAGAATGACACTATGACGCACACTCGCTGTTTTCTCGGAATGCTAGGAAGGAGTCTCGCCTAGCCTCTGGAGGACCTGACTTCCAAGGACCTGTCCTACCAAGGAAGGATCCTTGACATCGGGAAACACCCTATGTGTGTCGTTAAAGCTGCATTTCAATTGCAATTAATTTCTTGACCACTCATCACTCACATATTATCACCTTATAAATTTGATGTGGCAAACTTGTTAGCTAACAGTTGCCTGTTTCTAGGAGACACAGAGAAATGTTAACATTGATTTAAAGTCGTGTTTGTGTTCATATCAACAATCACTCTGATTTTGATCTCTATCAGCTTCTGGCTCTTTACATGATAAATCCTTCACTATGTTGTGCTTTGGATGTAGTGCACTGTGAACACTTCCTCGCTGATAAAAGTGTTGAGACTTCATCCAAACAGTTAAGTTGCGGGCCGTACAACCAAAACAACAAGCTGAAAGATGCTAAAACTCAGTAGAGCTGACAGGATTTGCAATGTCAGGTGATAATTCTCTGTGGGTTCTATAAGTCATATCTTTAACATTATGCTTTTTTTTCTAATATTACTGTAAAGTTATTGATTAGTGCAGCTTTAAATTGTAAAATGTGCTCCTTGGGATGCTGAGTGTACCAGTCTGAAAAGGTGAGAGCTGTGATTCTCACTCAAAGCATGTGTTGTGCATTGCATCATGGGTTACTGAAGCCACAGCTGGTTGACAAATTGGGATCTATGCCTCTTCAATGGATTTCTCTCTTTGTAATTACTGAACTTTGGTGACTTAAAAAAGAGGATCTTTGAATTTTAATCTATATTTGTTTAAACCAGAGAGGGCCAACAGCTGTTTGCAACTGCAGCAAAGTGTTTAATGGTAGGTTTTTCTTTATTTAACCAGCAGGTGTCCAAGCATTCATCACTGCCTCACATAAAATAACAGCTCAATTATTCTCCAGGAAGCCGCGTTATCACAAAATCTCCCTCACTGCTGACCTCTACACCGAACCACTTGGGTCAATATTTTCATACTTGTCTTTTACCTTGTCTCATTCCACAGACACCAGTAAGGGTGACGCAGCAGTACGGTAAAACCCTGTAATACCCACTAACTTTGGGAGGGTGTGGAAAACGACCAGTAAACTGGCCCTCCAAAGGTTCTCTCGCTACGTTGGTGGTCCTCCCCGCCTCACATTTTATGGCACAGTCTAGTCTGTGCTTGCAGGGCTTTCTTGGGCGGTGAAAGGAGCAAGAAGAAGTGGAATGCTGTAATGTATTGCATGTGGGGAAGCACCCTGATGTGTATAAAGGTATATTCTTCTGTTAAACAACAGCACTGGAGCCCACTGTAAAGCAGAGACTGCTTCTCGCAGCGGACACACGGCCAACTGTTGTGGGACGACTGCCTTTATGTGATTTTTTAAACAGCATTTTGTTCTAAGTTATTAGCCACATTATACATCATCCCATCTTCCCTTGGCTACAGTGTGGAGGCTCGTGTCCCTGACTCCCACCACTGTCCCTGAGCTGCAGCTGGACTGCAGATTACTGCTGTTTACAGAGGAAGAGGGAGGTGCTGGAGGTGGCTGGTGGGATGGTTGGTTGCTGGCTTCAGATCACAGGTTGTGTGCATACAAACCTCAGAGGAAAACAGGCCGTGCCAGGCAGCTCCATATCTGCCCTGCAACATGAACCTGTGCTGCTCCATTCATGCTTTCACCAGCACACACATCACTGCATCTCACAACCAGAGAGGAGGGGGAAATGTGCAAAATGGAGACTTTTACAGCTATGAAAATGCAGTTTGTGCATAACATTTCAAAAATGCAATTCTTACTGCTCTGCAAGCATGAGTTGCAGTTTTCAAGCTTCACAATGAGGACAAGAAACAACATGATGGAGTTGATTTTCATTTTTGCAGAGCCCACCACCATTATTAATAATTAGAATTTTATTTTTCATATCCATTAAGTTGTATGGGAAAGCCAATGTGCCCATACAACAGATTCAATTAATGTACTAATTCATTTTTCAGACCAGATGCAAGATGTGAGCTGATGTTTTGTCATCTGTAGGCTACTACTGTATTATAATTAGTAACTTCAATCAACCGTGACATCATGCACTTACACACCCTTCATCGTGACTGCCACATGGGGAAATAAGACCAACATAATTTTCAGCTTTAATGTGGAATGAGGATTTATTTCGACCAAACCAGAGGTGATTGTGAAAAGACAAACCAAGACTGTTTTGGTGAGTTTATTTCATTTATGTCTCGTTTAAATCGTTAGCAATGAGTTAACGAGGCAATTAGTTCAGTAAAAGAGAGAAACTTGAATTCAGACGATGTGAGGGTGTCTTTTTCTGTTTAGTAAGGAAAATAGGTGTAAGAATATTTCCGTTCTTGATATTTTGCGAGTTTGTTTTGTTTACTTATTACACTAACAAGACTAGGTGAAACCTAGTATATGGCTGGACCGCCATTATACTTAACAGTAATGTTGTCAGGACACCAAAA